>VXBO01002655.1:2129-19981 GCA_013400135.1 Rhinoptilus africanus | reverse complement strand
TCTGGACCTGCTCTAACAGCTCCTTGTGCTTCTTATGTTGGCAGCTCTAGAGCTGGTTGCAGTTCTCAAGGTAAAGGTCTCATGAGAGTGGAGCAGAAGGGTAGAAATACCTCCCTTGACCTGCTTGCCATGCTTCTTTTAATGCAATGAGATCATGTCATAGGACACCAAATCAAGCAGGTACAGGGTCAGATCAAATATGCAGCTAACCTGGGGTCCTGACTTACACTGGATAGACATGGATAGGCTGGTACGATTATAAATTTGGGGAAGGCATGTATCAGTATGATTTACTTTCTTATCACTAAGTATTGTAGTAGCAAGATAAAGATTGCTCTCTAGATAATGAATCATTAAAGAAAAAATTACTGAATAAATGATAAGGCAGGTGATTATAGTCTACTTCTCTGTGAATTTTCTTTTTTTAAGATGGAACAAGTAGTTTTAAACATACAGCAGATTGCCATTTTATAATAATGTAAATGAGGAAAGTTAATTTTTCAAAGCATATGATAGAGAAAATCCCTAGTCACTTAAAGTGTAAATTTTCCAAACCACACTGACAAACAGGTGAGTGCCTAATTCAAATTTCACATTGTCATAAGGATTCTTCCTCTAGTGAGTGTCAGAATGGATGAATGGTTGACCTAAGCCAGTTAATGGCTTTACTTTCATATGGTTTAATACCAGCTTGTATTTTCACTGTCCAATAAGGACAGAGGGCCAAGAGTGCACTGTAACAATGTGAAGCATAAAAATGAAAATCAAATACAGATTTAAGATTAAACATGTCCCATATAAGACTCATACTCAGTAAAGAGTCAGAGCCAAAATCCTACAGGCATTTAAAGAACCTTCCAAAACACACTCTCTATCTGTCAAGTCTGTGGTCTTGCCTACTTTATAGATGCGGGTATTATGGGAAGACCAATAAACTTTTAGTAGTTTACACCTTACTAGTTACTTCCTCAGCAGCAGGCAGTGTCAAAGAAAGCCTGTCCCTCTGCCCAGAGGCAGCCAGCCAGGCAAGGAGGCTGCCAGCCTTGGCTTGCCTTGCACAGGAAGAGGGGCCATGACCATTTTGCTGCCTTGTACACCTTCTTAACTGTCTCTGTCTGGTACTAGTCAAGAGATTTAAGGATAATAAACCCCGCAATAATCAACATCATCATTTCTTCCTGGAAAACTCAGGTTTGAAGACTTGGAGATGCATGGCAAACTGAGTGCTCTTAAACAATCGGAATTAGTTGTGCATGGAATAATATTGACTAAATGTGAATACCCAGTTAGGCAGCTGAAAATCAGATTATTAGGTAGAGTGTTCAAGCTACACAGAAATGTTTTTTCTCTTTAGCTGGGACACAAAAACATAAAAAGACTCGCTCAAACAGTATGTGAAACCCCTGTGGAGTGTTGCCTAAGACATTCCTTGGCAGGTGACACAGACTCTGAGATTAATTGAGGCTTCCTGTTGTACACTCTGTTTACTTAGACCACTGTGTCCCTCACATAACTTTGCATTTCTGCGTTACCATAGATAACAATGCTAAAACTACCTATACATCTGCGTATCTGGAGGAGCAGTCTAGTGACTAGCAGGGCAGCAGATGTGAGAGAAGCCAGATCAAGTCTCACACAGCATCATACTTCTGCTATATGGATTCAACAGCCAAAAGGAGTCACTCTGTGGATTCCTTCAGTCAACCTTTTAATACAAAGCTTCAATATGTAAGGAAAAAATGTACAAGTCCACTGCAGACCTTGAATTCGGTGTAACCTCATACTGCACTCCACCATAGTTTTCCCTCTACCATGATTTAATTTCCCAGTGTCAGGAAGTGCCATGGTGCTTTCTTCATCTAGACTAACCAGGCCATGCCTGTGAATTCACATTTCATTATTTCCAACTCTTGTGAAGACGTTTGTTGAGAATTGAAATAACCTTCATTTGGTTTAGAGAAACGCAGTTTGGAAACTCACCCACATGGAGCAAGTTGGGTAAGACAGCTCACCAGTGTCTTCAGTATGGTGTAGCCAATCACCTTAAGAGAGTGATCAACTTTTCTGATTTCCTGATATAGAAGAGCACTTGGATAAAAATGTTGAATAAGAATAACCTGAGTAAGTGGGGAGCCAAGCTGGAGAAGATAAAATGCATTCATTTCCTCCGCCCATTCTGGCTTTTTTTTAGAAAAAACTCTTTTTCCTCCACTACTATCAGCAGGCATGTGGGAGGGAGAAGGAAGGGCTCTGCCATTGATATTAATTACACTAAAAACTGGAGGTCTTTCTTTGAATTAAAAGGGACGTTGCCAAAGAAAAATCTGGATATGTTCTTGTAAATATTGTAAATATGTCCCTTCCTTCTTTTTGAAGGGACACACTATATTATGCATGTAAAAGACTTTATTAGATGAATGGAAAACCAGAGAGTCCCCCCTGCAGGCGCTGCTCAGCTCTGAACATGGAGAGAGCTTTGCCCTGACTACACGTCNGTACTAACCAGCACATGCACAAACCCATAAGGCTTTCGAGTATTCTTCAAATATTCAGCAACAATACAGCTAGAGGTTTCTGAAGCAAGTTTTTCCCTAGGTGTTCCATGTGTGTTTTTAGAGATGAAAGGGGGAAAGTTTAGAGAAAAGAGAACATCTCAGAAGTTACAGCGATTAGAAAAGACATTACGATACTCATTCTGTAGCACACTAGTACGATTAACGATGCCAGTTAGTATTAGCGCAAAGAAATGCTTTCCTTTCCTGTCATTACGTATTGCAGCTTCTAACCACAGTAGTAAATATGGACATTTAGAAAGCAGAAAAGGAGAATATTTTCTTGAAAGTCTTTCACAACAGTGGCAGTCAGAGTCCTAAGAGTAAATTTGAAATGAAAGTTTAACCTACCATTTTCTGTGTGCTTCCAGGTCTGGCAAATTTGTCGCTGGAGGAGACTGTAAATCAGAGCAGATGATAACGGCATAAAAGAGGTCCCCAGTTGTTCAGCTCAGGTGCAGATTAGAATATAACATAACATAGCTCACTCAATACAACAGTAGTAATCACTACTCTATCTTCTTTGTCTTTATCTGAACTATAGAGGAGGGGAACTGCAAAACACTTGGTGAGAAGCGGGAGATTTATTGGTTAGGAGAGAATATGTTACATAAGAGTAACATTCACATAAGGCAACTAAGATTTGCAGAAGCTCAAGTTCCTTCTTTTTTTCCCCTTTTTTAGTGTAAGGTACAGGAACAGAGAAAGAAATTGTTAATTGACATTAAAAATATTTTATATTTCAAAGTTTAGTAATTTGTTGTTATTGTTATCATTATTTGGGGTTCATTTCTGCTGCTAATAGTTTCAAGGAGTTGTAGCTTACTAAAAATCACTTGTGTGCTAATATAAGCAGAAAAATCCTTTAAGCTGAATACTCTGTGGAAGAATTTACTATTAAGCTAATGGGATTTCAGGGAACGGAACCGAAACCAAGAAAAAAAGGATGATGGCAAGGGCATAGGAGAGAGCATACAAAAAAGTAAAAACTCCGTGAGAGAGTGCAGAAGTAATGAAGTAAAAGATAACATGGATAGATGGTGACAATAAGGCATTTCATAGAACACCATGTCTGTTTGAGAGTTATTTCTTTAGAAGTTTCTGTGCTCGGCAGGACAGACTAGTTCAATGGTGAGGCTATTTACTAGGTGGCGCTTCTTTTTCAAATCTCGTTTCCCTACATATTTTTCTTTACATTTCAAATAGCAGTTCATAATTTCTCTGACTGTGGCAGAGCTGAGGAACTCATTTTGGAAGACTGGAAGCTGAAGAATGATCAGGGAAAGAATTTGCAATCCTACTTTAAATTCCCTGGGTTTCGTGGCTGAGTCCTATGGACATAAAGGAAAACAAGAAAGCATACAGCATCATTACCTTTTCAATCAAGGCCTAGGAAAAGGCTCATTAATTCACTATAGGTTCAGGACTATATTTATCATCTTTTGTGCCTGATTACTAAAAGTGCTGTAGTAAAGAACGATTCCTCTGCCATTTACTGGAAACTGGATTTTGCTTTTCACGCAGTATGCACTGAGGTTTTCTTTGGGAGTTACTATAACTGATGCAGTCATCTCACTAAAATCCTGCTGTGTTCTGCAAAGCCATTCAACGCATTGCTGGTAGGAGGAAAAAATTCATTGCAAGCACCCTACACAGGCGATTCCACTCTGGCTATTTCACAGATCGTATGTCACCAGAAGGGAAAGGTAGCTTCCACTCATTCGTAGTTATTCACCTGATTGTAAAGCAAATGCGCTTACTTACTTGTGAAATAAGAGAATGACATGCCACAAGCTGGACTGTGGAAGTTGATTTTTTCAAGCACCGAACCACGTCCCTGGCATATGAAACTGGAACATCACTTAAACACGAGACGCTTAATGCCCATGCCATGGTTTAACCCCAGCTGGCAAGTAAGCCCCACACAGCCCTTCACTCACTCCCCGCTGACAGGATGGAGGAGAGAATGGGAGGTGTAAAAGTGAGAAAATTTGTGAGTTGAGATAAAGATCGTTTAATAGGTAAAGCAAAAGCCATGTGCGCAAGCAAAGCAAAATAAAGAATTCATTCAGTGCTTCCCATGGGCAGGCAGGTGTTCAGCCATCTCCAGGAAAGCTGGGCTCCGTCATGCGTAATAGTTACTTGGGAGGACAAATGCCATCACTCTGAACATCCCTCCTCCCTTCTTCCCCCAGCTTTATATGCTCAACATATGATGTGGCATGGAATGTCCCTTTGCTCAGTTGGAGTCAGCTGTCCCAGCTGTGTCCCCTCCCAGCTTCTTGGGGAGCCTCTGCCCACTTACTGGTGGGCTGATGTGAGAAGCAGAAAAGGCATTGACTCTGTGTAAGGACTGCTCAGCAGCAAAACACCTCTGCATTATCAATACTATTTTCAGTACAAATCCAAAACATAACCCCACATGAGCTACTTTGAAAACAATTAACTTTATCCCAGCCAAAATCAGCACAACCCACTCACTTTGGTTGTAAGTAGATTTTCTAAACCACAGTGTCCAATACCCCAACCCTGTAATTTTCAGCAGGTCCTCAGTGTCTTTGGAGATCTTCCTTGCAGTCTATATCTATGAACTTTAGAAATTTTAATAGCTGTACTGATGCTCTGCCTTCTCAACTGAGGCTGACATTTTTTTTTTTTTTTATTACGAACTCTCTCACCCAGACAAGAACATTTCAGTTTCAATTCTGTGTGGAGTGAAACTGCAACTATACCTGACCACTAATAGAAATGCAGAGTGCTTTTTTGTTTGGTTGGTTGCTTTTTTTTTTTTTAAGCTAAGAAATGTGGGAAGCAAAATACAGCAATATCTCCCTTCAAAAGGTGGGAGGTAAATGTTGGGGAGATCAGCAGTCCAGAACTTCAAAGCTGTAATTCGATTTTTAGAGGAACACAGAGTCACTGATTTTCTGATTTTAAAAGTTCAGGGTTCCCTCAGATGTTGAGCAAAATCTCCTTTGCCTCCTGAGAAACACAACGCAACTGAAAGCAGAAAAGTACTTCCTACTGTGTCACATGCCAGGGGAGGACCCACTGGTAACAACTCATGTATTTAGCCAGCTCTGTGAGTGAAGAATGTAATTTAGAATAAAGCAGGAGTCTTCACTTGCTTTACTCCTTCATCTACAGGTTTGGTTTTCAGTTAGGCTGAATTCAGACTGGTGAACATATTTTTTTTTTTGTCTTCTCAATGAAAATTTACAGCAAATTGCTTTACTTTATTTATCAAAATCAGGATTCTACCATTTTTATCTTAAAGCTGGGTAGCTTACCTAAAGTCTTAAATTCTTGCAGTAATGTCTTTTCTCTATTGCTAACCCTCATAACAATAATTATGATATAGCCTCAAGCATTCGTGGTTAATACCATGTTTAGTGTAACATTGCATAATTTACCCAGGAAATTATCAAAGACATGAGTTAAGTTGCTCAATTTTTGAAATACATAAGTTGGCTCTTTAGACTGATGTAGAAAAACGGACAGAAAGACCCACAAAGAGAAATGGATAGCAAAATTGCTGAAATGATATCAAAATCACTTGCAGAAACCTTAAGGCATGTTAAAACGTAGGATCCCTGCTGATAGCAGTTGCAGAAATGTGTTTGCAGGCTCTAAAACTAACCAAAACAATAAACAGAAGACAACAATATAGAAGGCTGGCCTACATCAAGGCCAGGGGAAGCTCTCAGAGCCCTGGTGAGGGAGGAGACCCTCACAGATCTGTGCTAAGAGCTGACCCAACCTGCTCTGACATCCGACTGAGGGAGACCCCACAGAAACAGACTTTCCCATTTCTGAAAGCTGCATCTACCCCAGGCTACCACAGTGCCAAGACTGACCTTTTGGTGTTTGCAACAGATTAAAACTCTTTGCTGAAAGCAAAAGTGTCTGGCATTCCTGTTATTGAAAGAGCGTTACCTTCAAGGGAGGCAGCAGGCATCCAGACGTACCTGAAGTAAGGTGAAGTTAGTTTCCAAGCTCTCCGGGATCAGCAATGCAACTACAGCTCTCCTGTTTGCCCCTTCCTAAGGGGTTGATAAGAGAGGGTAGACAACAAGGGCATTGCTGCCTTCCTGTGGGAGATAATGAGGAGAAGGAGAAGCGCTAAGACAGTAATGCTGGAAGTGGCGGTGCACGCTACTGCAGGAGCTGCCGGCAAGTCATGCAATGGGCAGGTTCAGAGGAGTCTGGGCACTTGGGAATTGGATATCCTCAAGTCCTCTCTTTCTTAGTGATGAGATGACTGGCCTTCAGGACCACGTCAATTTGACAAGTTTCACGTAGGTAATCCTGCCATGGTTTACAAAGTCATTCTCAGGCAAGAGCACAGAGGGAGCGCCAGAACAGCCTCTACAGAACAATGCGGTATCCAGACGCTAATGGACCCAACCAAATTACATAGCAGGAAAGCAACTCCATACGAAATAAAGGCTTAAGATGAGGGCAAGCAAGGAACTTTAACGAGGCTCATATTAAACATCCAATTGTGTTGATTTATGGGCTTCTAGACATCATGAAATCTGATATTATCGTTTATTATAGGACTTGATATTGCCTTTTAAAAAACTCTGAATGACATTCTTATGGGAGAGAGCTACTACTCAACAGAGGTCATTTTGATCCTAATTTCATGGACTTCAATTGATATGGATTGATTTCTTTTCTCCCTCTGTGTATATTTTTACACATACGAATTATCTATATGATATAGATATGTATATTATGTAGTGTATATATTGTATATATCTACATATCATCGCACACTGCACATACATGGTTGTGCAATGTCCTAAGTTTCTTGACTTGTGTAACCAAGGTCAAAGGCCTCTCACTTGCAGTGGTACAACCTTCCACTGGCAGTCCTGTGCTCTTCCTCCCAGGCTGTCCTGGAGCCACGGGGGCAGGATTTTCCCTTTGTCCTCCCACTGCCCTTCTCTGCGCCTTGCCCCTGCAAGCGTCAGTGGGACTGAGGGTCTTCTCAGAGCCGAGGGGCAGGGGCATGAGCCCCACTCCCACCTTGCCCCGCACATAATTTAGAGGTGAAGAGCTGATGCATACCACTGTGACTGGTACCTCCTGCTCCCAACCACCTGGTAATGTGGTTAACTTAGCTAACACGATTTTATGAGCCAAGTAGCCATTCCCTGTGATTGAATGGGTAACGTATTCTTTCCTTTTCCCCTCATTCTCAGGTCCTAAAGGTTCTGTGAGCTAAGTAGACAAATCAAACAGATTTCTTCTTCCCCTCCCTACTGGCCTCAAGGTTCCTGGGTGCCAGGCTGACTGCTTCCATCCTTACTGGCCTTGAAGGTCCTAGGCACACAGCCCACCACGTTGTGGTGGTGGCCTCACCACAGAACATGGAGGCATAGCAGCACCAAGAGCACTGTCTAAAAAACCAAGCAGTTACAAGGCCTAAGTGGGGAACTTGGACCAGAGATGCTGCATTGTCTGCACCCTCCGAGGACTGAGGCAGTGACTCTTATTCTTTTGTATGGTTTTGGGTTCTAGATTATGATTTATTGATACAGCAAACCATGTATTAAAATTTAACCCAATCTGCCGAGAGTCCACATGATAAGAAATCATAAGTTAGCATTTAGGTGATTAAAAATTGTAAGTTAAATTGCATTATAAATTCTGTATTATGCTACTTATAGATTGTACTACATTGATTTTGCTTGTAGAAATCCTGTGCCATTCTAATCATAACTTCTGTGCTATACTAATCCTAATATCCGGTTAAGAAAAATTGCTTTAATTGTAACTATGAGGTAGCCCCGTCATCATCCAAGGATCCCTAAAAGAACCTGTCTGTCCCCTCAGTGTCAGGTGACAACCACCCACTGTGGACCCTGCTAATAGGTACAGATATATACGTGTATGTACATGCATCTGGGCACAGCTCCTAATTTGAGCAAGGAACGCAGCAAGTCCCCATGCTTTACCTGCTCTCTGCAGTGTCTTTTGTTCTTTCCCCTGTCTTTATCTCCACCCAGGAGCTGCTCTCACTCCTGCCCTCCCACTTCTCTCCCCCACCCAAGCTGGGTGGGCACTTGGCTGCCAGCCGGGGTCACCCACCACGCAACACCCAGCAGAACACCCTCCTTGGCAACAGGCGCCTGACGAAGAACTCGGAGAGGGACTTGCACGGAGAAAACACGCTGAGGTTTCACTCCCAATAGTTCACGCACTGCCTCAGCATCAGGCTCTGAGCTTTTGGCATTTAAANCATGATTTATGAGCAAGGTTTGCATGAGAATCAATGCCTACATTTTTCCCTATTTGACCCGTGCAGGGCATGGTCTTAAAAAAATACTAAAGAAAAAGAGTACCAAAATAATAAAACCACAAGCAATCTCTTGGCACAAGTAATTTTCAGGTTTTATTTATAATACGTGTGCACAGTAAAGGCAAACAATTCAGCATCTTGTTTCTAACAAAGATCTCATCTATATTGATGGGTTGACCTTGTCTGGATGCCAGGTGCCCACCAAGCCCTCCATCACTCCCCTTCTCAACAGGACAAGGCGGGGAGAAAATTAGGTTAAAAAAACCCCTCATGAGTCAAGATGAAGGCAGTTTAATAATGCAAAAACAAAGGAAAACAAAAGATATATTCTCTACTTCCCATAAGCAGGTGATGTCCAGCCACTTCCCAGGAAGCAGGGGTTCAGTACACATAACAGTTGCTCTGGAAGAAACACATCATAATAATGAATGCACACACACCCCTTTCTCTTAGCTCTTATTGCTGATCAGATGTCGTATATGGAATATCCCTTTGGTCATTTTGGCTCAGCTGTCCAGGTTATGTCCTGTCCCAAGATCTTGCCCACCCCCAGCCTGCTGGTGAGGGGAGAATGTTGGAGAGGCAGCCTTGATGCTGTGTGAGCACTGCTCGGCAGTAGGCAAAACACTGGTGTGTTATCACTGCCTTCCTAGCTACTAATGCAAAGCTCAGCTGTATGAGGGCTGCTATCAGGAAAATTAACTCCACCTCAGGCAGACCAATCTCCACTCCTTTTTCCATACTATTTGTGTCATGCTCTGGTCCCTCATAATTTAGTACACATATATGTGTCTTTAACCATCCCATTGTATTTAATTCTAATTACTGAATTATCTTCTTACCAACACTTAGAACTTAAACTATGTACTTAAACCATCTTTATACACAACATACAGATTTATACATTCTCATTAACTATTATTCCCTGTCCTTTAACAGATAGATATCACTTTCCTATTTCATGGACTTCCTCCAGTTCTCCAGATGTTCATAAGAATAGGCTATGATTTGGGCCCAATGTGTCAAGATGGGTGCTCTGGACTGGAGAAGCATTATGTATGATTCTTCGTCAGTAACACTGGCTTGATTTCGGTCATCGTTGCACTCACCTGATTCCTAGCGAAATTCACTCCTCATAGATTCAGGTCATTCCTGCTACATTACTCCTATAACATAATTCACATCACAGATTATTTTCCCCTAAAGGTTAAATCTTCTTGAGGCACACTCCATCCTTCTGCATTACCCACCGAGTACACCCAGGTCCTTGAGCAAAGACAATCTCATGAATGACTTTGCCTTTTCTCATGAGAGAAACAATCTACACCACCTTCCCCAGCCACTTTCCTATGTGCACTATGGGGACCTTATCTTCTCCCATAATATGTAGGGGGTTTGTTTGGGCAGAACTGGAATGGTTAGCAGATCCTCTAGTGTTAACCAGCCAAGTGTCTTCTGCTAAATGTCTCCCAGTGCTTCCATGCCCCATTGCCCAATTCTCTCAGCATAGTCTTTAACAGTCCATTATATGTCTCAGTTTTTCCAGAGGCTTGTGAGTGACAAGGGATGTGATACACCCATTCAATGCCATGTTTCCTTGGCCAGGAGTTTATAAGGTTATTTTGGAAATGAGTCCCATTGTCTTATTCAAGTCTTTCTGGGATACCATGTCACCACAAAATTTGCCTTTCAAGGCCTAAGATAGTGTTTTGGGCAGTGGCATGGTTTACAGGCTATGTTTCTAGCTAACCAGTAGTTGCTTCCACCATGGTGAGTATGTAGCACTTGCCTTGGCATGTTCTTGGCAGTGATCTGATACAGTTAATTTGCCAGGCCTCACCATATGGAATACCCAGCCACCACCCTCTATTCCAGGGAGATTTTACTCATGGGGCTTACTTGATTGCAGCACGTTTCACATTCATGAGTGATCTGTGTGATGGACTCCATGGTCAAGTCCACTCCTTGATCATGAGCCCTGTATATTGCATCCTTTCCTAGATGTCGTGATGTTTTGTGGGCCCATCAGGCTACAAATAGCTCACCCTTATGCTCCCAGTCCAGGTCCACCTGATCTACTTCAGTTTTGACAGCCTTGCCTACCTGTTCGTTGTTTTGATGTCCTTCAATGGCGTGGCTTTTAGGCATGTGAGCATCTACATGATGTACCTTTAGAGCCATGTTTTCTACCCGGACAATGATGTCCTGCCACAATGCAGCAGCCCAGATGAGTTCACCTCTGCACTGACAGTTGGTCTTCTTCTACTGCTGTACCCACCCCCACAGGGCATTAGCAACCATTCGGAAGTCAGTATAAAGATAGAGTACTGGCCACTTTTCTTGTTCATCAATCTCTAGAGCTAGTTGGATAACTTTCACTACTTCAACTGACTTGACTCACCTTCTCCTTCAGTGGCTTCAAGGATTTGTCATAGCACAGGACTCCACGTAGCAGCTTTCCACTTCCGATTGTTTCCTACCCCATGACAGAATCCATCAGTAAACAAAGTATAATGCCTTTCATCTTCTGATAATTCATTATATGGTGGTGCCTCCTGGGCATGAACCACCTCCTTAGGCAAGGCCCTAAAATCTCTGCCTTCTGGCCAGTCCATGATCTCTTCCAGGATTCCTGGGTTTCCCCAGTTGAGCTCGTTATGTGATTGCCACCACCCATTTACTCCCTGTAGCGCTGGTTGTATGACATGTAGAGGGGACGTTTCCTTTGAACACTGCACTCTGCTGCCAAAGAAATTGAAAAAAAAAATATAATTGGCATTATCAATTGTAGCATACCACTTGTCTGCCTTTGACTCCAGTTCATACTGGAGCTCTAACATGTATGTTACACTCAGTGGTGGCATCACTTCATTCAGGCCACAATAGCCTTCTGTTCACCTCCACCCTCCGTCAGACTTTTGCATTGGCCATATGGGGCTATTACAAGCTGAATGAGTCTTGCTGATCACTCCTTGGCTCTCCAGTTGATGAATCAGCTCATGGATGCAAGCCAGGGAGTCTCAGTTTGTGCGAGATTGCTGCTGGTGCACCATCATGGTTGCAATTAGCACCTGCCATTCTTCAGCTCATAGCAATCCCACAGCAAAGGGATCTTCTGAGAGGCCAGGCAGGGTAGACAGCTGTTTGATCTTCTCTGTGTTCACAGTGGCTACATCGAAAGCCTATCAGTACCTCTTTGGGTCTTTGAGTTACCCTCTCCTGAGATAGTCTACAACAAGGATACAAGGGGCCTCTGGGCTGGTCACAATGGAGTGCTTTTCCCACTTGTTCCGTGTTAAGCTCACCTCAGCCTCCAATACAGACATTTCTTGGCATCCTCCTGTCACTCTAGAGATCCAGATGGGTTTGTGCCCCTATACCCTGATGGCACCACTGTACACTGTGCACCAGTGTCTACCAAAGCCTTATACTTCTATGGGTCTGATGTGCCAGGCCATCAAATCCACACAGTGTAATATACCCAGCCATCCTTTTTCTCCTCCTGGCTGAAGGCAAGGACCCTCTATTCCTGTTCCATCTCAGACTACTTACTGTCTGGTCCTTGCAGTGGGGCTTGCAGTGCCAGGCCAGAATCCCCCTCACCAGAAACAGTTCTTCTATGTCTGGGACACAAGATTGACGCCTTATGTCTCTACAGCAACTGTGCTTCAGCTTTCTTGGATGGCCCCTTCTTAACAGCTGTCTTCCCTCTCAGTTCATATACATGGGCTACCAGCTTGAAGTGGGGTTCACCACCCCACTTCCTCATGGCCTCCCGTTGGTCACTCAGGAAGAACCAGAGTGTGGCAGGAGGCATGCACCTGGGGCTCCCTTTCCCTCTCACTGGGACAGGAGACAACTGATTTCTTGGGGAATCCCTGACAGCCAAGGCACTGGCCCATAGGGATAAGGATGTACAGAGATTTTCTTCTAAGTTTTGGAGCCAAGAAGACACTCCCTCCACAGCTGGTGTATCCATATCTGGGCAATACATTGCTACCAAGCTGTTAGAATTTGACACTGGGGCACTTTGAATCGCCTTCCTTCACATGGCCCATGTGCACAGGACATCCTCTGGATATTTGGACACCTCATAATTGTCTAGATCACTATAGATGACTTCCAGCACTGTTAATTCTCTCAGACACTGTACACTTTCATCTGCTGTAGACCACTTTCCTGGAGAGCTGACAAGATGTTACTTGAATAGATATCTTGCCGTTACACGTCAGAAGTGCTGTCTCCAGAGACTCCAGATTTCTGCCTCTTTTCCAGTTCCTCTCAGTTCCCAGGTTTCTAGCAAGAGATCCTAGCAGTTGGGCTTCCTTACCTTCCAGTTGCTGTTATTCCAGCAACGGAGCAGCCAGGCAGCAGTTTACTCACCGGGCTGGCGGCTGTAATCTTTCCATATGTCTCGAAGTTCTGATGAAGTCAGGGACCTCATAGTTTCCACTTCCTTTCTGAATTTTCTCACTCCTTCCCGCAATTTCTTTGTCAAAGGACTGGCTTCTTGATCAAATTTTTTTTCCTCCTCCCTTACTAATTGATGATATGAACCCATTGTTTTCCTTGTCCACCAGTTCTTTTTCACAAGTGGGGCATTCACTGTAGCTGTTATTTTTTGGGTTCCTGCCTCAACCACAGTCTTCTGAGAGTACTGAACTGTGGCACAATAGGCACAGGCCAGGCCCCAGTACAGGGCCAGAAGCTGCTGGGTTTCCTTGGGGTGGGCAAGGCACCCTGCTATCGGGTGGCATGCCAGTTTGTCAGGGTTGGTTGCCTGTTCAGGTGTAAAGTCACAGGTTATGGGAGGTGATAAATGCCCCAGAAATCTGCCCGAATCCGTACACACACCCTGACAGCCAGAGACTGGCCACTTCAGGGCACATTTCAGTATTGACTCACCCAAAAGTTGTCTTCTCTTACACCAGGATGACACCAGATTCCATAAACCCCATAGTATGCTAATTATTAGTTGTTAAAGTTTTAATTAGTAATATTAAACAGCTCACATAAGGTTGAACAAGGACCTCAGCAACCCGCATACTCAAACCATCCACATCAATCCCAGGTAGGAAGAGGGAGATGTATGCCCTCATCCTCCCCATAAAATAGCTCCCCCAACACAGTAAGTTCATCAGTACAAAAGCAATGCACATAGCCATTAGAAAGACCCTATCTGGAGTACTGTGTCTAGCTTTAGAGTTCTCAGCACAAGAAGGACATAGACCTGTTGGAACTGGTCCAGAGGAGTGCCATGAAGATGATCAGAGGGCTGGAGCACCTCTCCTGTGAAGACAGGCTGGGAGATGACTGTCTTGATCACAGTAACCACGAAGAAGATGAGTTTCAAATGGTTGGTGATAGGAGAAAAACTACCAACAAAACTTTGACCCTGTATGTGGGGAGAGCAGAATTTGGGCTGCTGAAGGAGCTAGTGAGTAAGGTCCCCTGGGAGGCTGCTTTTGAAGGTATTGTGGTCCACGAATGCTGGTCACTTCTTAAGATCCATCTCTTAGGAGGGTAGGAGCAGGCAATTTCCAAGTGTTGGAAGTCAAGCAAGAAGGGCAGAAGACTGGTTTGGATCTTCTAAAATTTGTGTGGAAAAGAAAAGTGTATGGACATTGGAAGCAAGGACAGGTGACACAGGAGGACTACAGAGATGCTGTTCGCCACTGTAGGGGGGAAATTTGCGTGGTCAAAGCTTGATTACAGTTTAAGCTGGCCAATACTGCGAAGGACAACAAAAAGGGCTTTTTAAAATACGTTAACAGGAAAAGGAGAATCAGAGATAACATTGGTTCATTACCTGATGAGGGTGATCATCTTACAAATAGGGATGCAGACAAAGTGGACATGTTTAATGCCACCTTCTCTTTCTTCAGCACCAGTGATGGGCCCTGAGACCCCTGGAGCCCTGTGTTGGAAGACCGTGACTGGAGAATTATAAACTCCCATCTGAATCTGAAGTTGTTTGAGACATGCTGCTCCAGCTGGCTGCACAGAAGATTCATCCCAGAATACTGAAAGAGCTGGTTGATGTTATCGTGGGACCTCTCTCTCCATTATTTTTCAAGAGTCTTGGGCTTCTGGAGAGGTCCCAGTTGACTGGAAGCTGGCAGACGTTGTTCCAATTTTCAAGAAGGATAAGAAGGAAGACCATCCTAACTACAGGCCTGCCAGTCTCACTTCAGTGCCTGGTAAAACTATGGAGAAGGTTATATTGAGAGTTGTTGAAAAACACTGGAGAGACAATGCAGTCTCTGGTCATAGCCAGCATGGGTTCACAAGGGGAAAGCCTTGATTAATTAACTTAATTTCCTTTTATGACAAGGTCACACATCTAGTTGACCAAGGGAAGCAAAGAAATGGGGGTTGTTGGTTTTTTTTTTTATTTTAGAAAAAAATTTGTTACTATCTCTCATAGTATTCTTCTGGACAAAATAATACAGCTAGACAAGTCCATAATATGACGGATGAACAACTGGCTGACAGGCTGGGCTCCAAGAGTTATAGCAAATGGAGTACATCAGGCTGGTGGCCAGTCACCAGTAGGGTTCCACAGGACTCGGGTTTAGTGGATGTTTTTAGAATGTTTTTAGAAATTATCTGGATGCAGGAATCAAAAGTACGTTAATTAATTAATCAAATACATTAATTTATTTTGCCAATGATACAAAATTAAGAGGAGCTGTGGACACTCTTGAGGGTAAAAGAGGCCTTACAGAGAGATCTGGATAGACTAGAGAACTGGGCAATCACCAACTGTAGGAAATTTAACAAGAGCAAGAGCCAGATTCTGTGCGTGGGATGGGGTAATCTTGGTTATACATACAAATTTGGGGACTAGAAGCTGGAGACCAGCCCCACAGAAAGAGATCTGGGGTTTTGGGTTGATAGCAAGTTGAATATGAGTCAACAGTCTGTCCTGGCAACCAAAAGGGCCAACTGTGTCCTGGGGTACATCAATCACAGCATAGCTAGGTGGCTGAGGGAGGCGATTGTCCCACTCTACACTGCACTCTTGTGGCTCCACCTCAAGTACTCTCTGCGGTTTTGGGCACCTCAATACAAGGACATCAGACTATTAGAGTGTGACCAGAGAGGGCTGACCAAGATGGTGAAAGACCTCCAGGGCAAGACTTATGAAGAGAAGCTGAAGTCACTTTTTTTTCAGCTTGGGGAGGAAAAGGCTGAGGAGTGACCTCATTGCAGTCTACAGCTTCCTCGAGGTGCGCGGCAGAGGAGGAGGTGCTAATCTCCTCTCCCTGATGACCAGTAATAAGGCATAAGGAAACAGTATGAAACTGCATCAGGGAAAGTTCAGACTGGACATTAGGAAAAGGTTCTTCACTGAGAAGGTGGTCTGTCACTAGAACAGGGGAAGTGGTCACAGCACCAAGCCTGTTAGAGTTCAAGGAGTGTCAGGACGATGCTTTTAGTCATATAATTTAGCTTTAGGTGGTCCAGCAAGGAGGAAGGAGTTGGATTTGATGATCCATATGGCTCCCTTCTGACTCAAGGTATTCTATGATTCTATGATTCCACCTTATGAAGAGAGCCATAGTACATCTCATGCTATTCTATTTAGAGATACAGACACAATTATCAGAAAGACATTCATTAAAATATGACTATAAAACACCCACTCTTCTAACCAGGCCCTCCCGTTTCTCCTGCTTCTGTTGTTAACCAATAAAACTGCTGTGATAAATTGGGAAGAAAAAACCCTTATTATCTGTAATATTATTATATGAACCTTGGTTTTCTTGTTTGTGTTTGTGTATTTGTCTGTCTGGATGCTTACAACTAAATCAAAAAAGAGATATTTAAAGAAAAGATCAGGCAGAACAGGTAGGTGAGGAAACACAGGAGGCAGCTGAAATCATAGAATCATAGAATGGTTTGAGTTGGAAGAGACCTTAAAGATCATCTAGTTCCAACCCCCCTGCCATGGGCAGGGACACCTCCCACTAGACTAGGCTGCCCAAACCCTCATCCAGCCTGGCTTTGAACACTTCCAGGGATGAGACATCCACAACTTCTCTGGGCAACCTGTTCCACTGCCTCACCACTCTCACAGTAAAGAATTTCTTTTTGATATCTAATCTGAATTTCCCCTCTTTCCATTTATAACTGTTACCCCCCACCCTATCACTACATTCCCTGATAAAGAGCGCCTCACCATCTTTCCTGTAGTATCTTTAGGTGCTGCAAGGCCACTGTAAGGTCTCCATGGAGCCTTCCCTTCTCTAGGCTGAACAACCTCAACTCTTTCAGCCAGTCCTTGTAGGAGAGGTGCTCCCATACCCTGATCATCTTCATGGCTCTCTTCTGGCCCTGCTTGAGCAGGTCCATGTCTTTGTTATGTTGGGGTCCTCAGAGCTGAACTCCAGGTGGGCATCTCACAAGAGCGGAGTAGAGGGGGAGAATCACCTCCCGCGACCTGCTGGCCACACTTCTTTTGATGCAGCCCAGGATGCAGTTGGCTTTTTGGGCTGCTAGTGCACATTGCCATCTCATATTCAGTATTTCATCGACCAATACTCCCAAGTTCTCCGCAGGGCTGGTCTCAATCCACTCATTGCCCAGTCTATATATATGTTTGGGATTGCCCCGACCCAGACGGAGGACCTTGCACTTGTTCTTGTTGAACTTCATGAGGTTGGCATGGGCCCACCTCTCCAGCCTGTCAAGGTCCCTCTCTATGGCATTGCTTCCCTACAGACTATCAGCTACACCACTTAGCTTGGTGTCATCTGCAAACTTGCTGAGGGTGCACTTAATACCACTGTCCACATCGCCAACAAAGACATTAAATAATACTTGTCCCAATACGGACCCCTGAGGGACACCATTCATCACTGGTTTCCACCTGGACATCAAGCCCTTGACCACAATTTCTTGAGTGTGACCATCCAGCCAATTCCTTATCCACTGAGTGGTCCACCTGTCAAATCCATGTCTCTTCAATTTAGAGACAAGGATGT
>VXBO01002654.1:2613-39955 GCA_013400135.1 Rhinoptilus africanus | reverse complement strand
AGCTCTTCCTTTGTCCGCTGATGCAGTCCCTCCATCAAGGGACAAGCTTAGCCATGGTTTGGTGAAGCCATGTTGGCTGTCTGTCACCACCTTCCTGCCATCCATATGTTTTGACAGGTCTTCCAGGAGGCTCCGCTCCATGATCTTACTGGACATGGAGGTAAGGCTGACCGGTCAGTAGTTACCAGCCTGGGACTGGAACAGGCTTTCTAGCAAATCTGGTCGTTTTTAAAACAGGTTTCATTCTTCTTATTTTAACTCCATGAAACACTATGGAACATGTTTCAGCGAACTCTGTAGATCCCTAGGAAGGATCCCTTAACGGTGTGCTCCAAGAGAGGAGATAGTGTGTGATGCTGCCAGGTCTATGCTTCCTCTTTACATTCACTTTTAAAAAATACCCTACATTTTATAAATGTAAGTGCCAAGATAGAGAGGCACATCAATGTTAACCTGCAAGAGACAGAAGAAAAGTTGTAAAGCAAGAAAGGTTTATTTTTTAAAATATCCTTGGAGGAACTGTGATCAGGATCTTCTTAATTTTTTTTTATTGAAAAAGTTAAATCTTTGCCAAAGAGATCCTTCTTCCAAACTTTATCAGGGAACTCAGTTATGAAGTTGTACTTTTCTTGATTACATTGGTTGCTTGTTGTCAGTAAAGAACTGCAGGTTGCAAAGAGATGAAGGTTTATTAATCTGAATAATAGGTAAGTGAGGAAGCTTTGATGGTTGAGAACCATAACATGTGTGCAGCGTCGCCATCACAGTGATGCTGAGGTGTGCTGCGGCGGGTGGAGGGTGAGGGGGTCTGGTGCCTGCCTGCGGCTGCTGCCCTACTTGCTGCTGGTCAGTTTGGATGCTTTTTCCCTCCTTTATTGATGGTGGTGAATAGCAATGCTGAGTGTTGGGCTGCAGGCAGGAGTCCTCCCTGCCCTGAGGAGCATCCTACATGGCAGCTCTGGGCATCGGCTTTACCCTGGACCAAAGCCTCCTCTGCCCTCCCAGAAGGGACTGGGGACACGGCCCCACGGTGCTGGTGGCCATGGGGGCCATCCCTGCTGCCCTGCTGTGCTCAGGGCCAGCAGGAGTGGAGCAGATGTGCCGGGTCGGCTGTGGGATGTGGGGATCCTCTTAAATATCACATCTTGCCCCTTACTGCTGCTCTGCTCGCCAGGGTGACTCCAGCCATAGCGGCGGTGATGTTGTGGTACTTCAGGTTCCGTTTGCTGAATGTTACCCGCCTTGAACGGTTAAATAGATTTGAGTGAGTCACTTAAACAGACGCCATGGGTGTGAAAATAATTGACTGGGAAGCCTGTGCCTGCCAGGTCGCCAAGTAATCCTCACATGTCCTGTGACTCAAAGCCAGCTAGAAGGAATGTTTTCTCCTTGATGCTCAGTTAGATATATTTCCAGGGAAGGCAGCCTAGCTTCCCGTTCTGTGTCCCCCTCCAGCCATCCACATGGTGCCCCCTTCCCGAGCAGCCAGCACAGGGGGATGCTCACCCACACTCACCACTTGACCTGTGCATCCTCAATGACAGCACCACTGCAGCGTATCCCTCAGCTGGAATTGACAGGGAGAAGGGAAAGTACATAGCAGTGAGTTACATGAAATTGTTTCATAGGATTGAAGGTGGATACAGGTGGGAAGGGACCTTGGAGGTCCCTGGTCCAGTACCCTCCAGCAGGTCCATTAGGTCAGGTTGATGATGCCTTCACCCAGCATATGCTGAATATTCTTAAGGGTGGACATCCCATAGGCTCTCTGGGTCCAATGTTTGATTGCCTTCATGATGACAGCTCTTTTTCCTAATATCTAACTTGAATTTTGCTTGTCCCAGCTTGGTCCACGACTGTTTGTCCTGTCCTTGTGTATCTCCAAGCTTCAGCAAGAAGCTGAAGGTCACCTTAAGGATCAGTAAGAAGTCTTGCTCCAGCTTCTCTCCACCGTCCTGCTGGGTAGTCATAGGCAGCACTAGGAACCCCCTTACGAGCTGAACAAGCCCAGCTCTCGGCCTGTCCCCATGTTTGTGGCAGTATCTTGTCCCATGGTACTGCTGGCTCTTTGTCTGTTTCCCCATCAGCTGGCCCAGCCTGTCTGGGTGCAGGGGGATAGTCAGCCCAGGCTGGTTTGTTTCCTTATCCACTACAAGTTCTTTCAAGAATAGGTAAAAAATAATTAGTCAAATGAGAATTCAAAATGAAAATATTCTCTTCCTTTCCCTGCATTTGTGCTTATTTTCTAGCAAATCCATAATTGTACCACTTCCCCAGGTGAGACCACTCTGTTGGCTTGCTCAGAAATACCGGAAGCCTGGGGTGAAGGTATTTGCAGATGTGTTTGTTTTCTCCTTTTCCCAATAGTGCCGAAGCTCTTAGCTCTGAGTCAGAAATGTGTACAACTGTTGATAGGATGTGACCTTCCCCCAGCACATTCCCATCACCATGATTTTCTAAATATGCCTTTGACTGCCAGATGGGAGCATACAGCATCAGTGCTACCACAGCCATTGAAATGACTCAGTTAATGTGCCTAGAGTCTATTAAACAAAGTTTTATTTAATTAAGTAAGTCTTGATCTCATCAAAATCAAGAGGGAGCATTAGGGTGGCAGCATTTCCAAGAGATCACATTTGAATGGAAGATGGTTTGTACCTTCTTTAGTCTCTGGATCTTGAGATTTTGCAATGTGCTGGTCTCACTGCCGAGTTTTGGGGTTGACCAGTCCCAGGGTCAGGGCATGGCTGTGTCCCTGGGAAGCGAGCTGGGCTGCCACAAGCCCATGGATGAGCCCAGGGTGTTTTGTACCACCCATCCTTTTTGCAGATGCACAGCATGAAAGGCTGTGCAGGCAGAGCACAGTTGGGTACCTGCATGCTGGGCAAGGGCGCTATGTTACCTGCTCCAGCCCTGCTGATGAGCTCGGGGGGTTCAGCAGCTTCTGAAGCACAGGGTAACGAGGGGCACGCCTGCACATCATGGCTCCTTCGAGGACACTGGTTTCTGGGAGAGGAACCTGTCTGAGATCACACACGNCAGAGCTGGGGGCTGCAGGGGGGTGTGAGGAGAGCGGAGCAGAGGGGGAGCATCCCCTCCCTGGCCCTGCTGGCCACGCTGCTGGTGATGCAGCCCAGGAGACGCTTGGCTTTCTGGGCTGCAAGTGCATTTTGATGGCTGATGTCCCATTTGTCACCCGCCAGTATCCCCCAGTCCTTCTCCACAGGGTGCTCTCCATCCCTCCATCCATCCATCCGTCTGTCCACCTATTTATCCACTGGACAGATGGTTGATATCCATTTTGTCACTCACCATCATCAACGCTGGGTTGATGTCCCCATTTGTCACCCACCCTCAGTCCTTTGCACAGCTCATCAAGGAGCTTCACTCCAATCTGGGTTTGCTGAGCGTAGTTTGTGGTTTGGGGGTGCTGCTGCAGTGCAGAGAAAAGGCATACAAGTCATGAGTGCCTGGAGATGTGGCAGTGGTTGTGCTGGTGGTGGTGGTGAGGGAGGGCAGATTGCTCTGTGCCAGATCCCATCAGTCAGGCAGGTCTGGGAACTTCCCCAGCTGATTTACTTCTCTTGTGTGTGGCATACGCTGTAGTTTCCTCCTTTCTCTATCTGAGTCTAGTCCTGGCAGCCCGGGACACTGCTGTATAAGACCTCACAGTCTTGGATGGGCAGCCCCAGGGAGATGATGAGACTCACCGATGGGCTCCATGCTCGGCAGGGCTCTTCTCCCAGTGGGAGATGCGTGCAGGTCATCCGGTGCACCTGGGATGCCCGTGGGGATAGGGAGGAAGGGACTTGGTTGTACTTGTTTTTATTTGCAACGCCTGTGACCCTGCCCATTGAAATATGAGAATTGCTTTACACCCTCCTGCCACTGCTGGGCTGCTCTGAGTCATTCCTGAGACGTGGGCTCTGGGACTGGCGGCATTTCTGGGCACTTCAGGCCTTACTTTTATGGCAAAAGCAGCAAATTCAGGCTGGGAAGTGAACACACACACACACAAACTGGCTGTTGGTCAGGGGTTGCCAGTGGTAGATGTGAACTTTCATAACGCCCTAGGGAGGGCTCACCAGTGTGGCAGAAGTCTGGAGAAATCAACCCTTGGTGAGCGAAGATTTTTGGAGTCCAGCAGTGGTTTTCTCTCCTCTACATGAACCAGTACTGTGTGTACCATCCCTTCCACTTTCTGCAAGCACTGGATATGAAGCAGGCTGTGGGGGCAGAAGATCCTGCACAACGGCTCCCCAGCTCCCTGCTTGCATCATTTCCAGGCTCAGGACTGTGAATCCTCACATCACTATCCAGTCCAGCGGGGTGTGTGGGGTGGAAGTGGAGTCTTGAGGTGGGAGTGGTCACAGCTCTGGTCTTCACATGCTATGGGTCTGGGCAGCAGATTTTAGCAGTGACACCAACACATCTGTGTTTGCTCTTTTCTTTCTCTCCAGAAACGAAGGAAGAGCTGGAAGAGCTGATGTCTGACATAAAGAAGACAGCAAACAAAGTGCGCTCCAAGCTAAAGAGTGAGTATTTGCCTGCAGTGCTGCTCTAGGGCTCGGCCAGATGCGCTCCTGCCCTGCAGCCCCAGGCAGCAGGTACCGCAGCTCCTGTCCCAGGCTGGGCGTGCAGCAGGCAGGGAGAATTGCTGCCCTGGGTCTGGCTCCGTGCCCCCACTGCTCTGTGCTTCCCACTCGTTCCCCATGACCAGAAGCACTGTGGGGCCCTGCCTGTCATGCCAATCCTGTGCCGGCGCTAGCTGGTGTTTGACTCAGGTCAAGACAGTTTTGGGGTGGTTTGCTCTAGGTAGGAAAGGGCAGGTTACAGACACACAGCCTGGCCCTGTCCGTGTGTCCTTTGGCATCCTGAGCTGGTGCTGGGAGGGGTAGCAGAGCTGGGGAAAGGGACAGCCAGAAGCAGCATCTGCAATTGCTTTGCTGGGATCACCTGGGGATAGGCATCACCTTCCCTCCTCCTAGCATCCTCTAGCTGCTGTTATTTGCCCCCTTGTGCCCCATTCCCAGTGGAGGTGAGGAAATGGGGACACGGAACCTAGTGGGCTGCGAGTCCCATGCCACCAGCACTGGCAGGCGCTGGGCTGTCCAGATGAGCCCTGGCTCTGAGGAAAGCCATGTCATGGCCAAAGGTTGGGTTGCCAGGGCTGAGTGGTTGAAGAGGTGTTTCTGCGGGCCTTGCATGTGTCCAAGAAGAGCGGGCTCTTCCCAGTGAGCCAGGTTGGCACAGGCAGCCTAGGCAGGTGCAGCACCGAGGGGTCCCATCTGAAGAGCCATGGTCACTCTTCTCTGTGTAGCTTCAGCTGGGCCAGGTAGTGCTTCTGGCTCCCCAGTGGTGTGCTAGCACAGGGCTCTCTGCCCCAGGGCTCGTGCTTCTCACTTCCCACATCCTGCTCCCACCAGGCTGCTCTTGTCTTCCCTTGTTTTTCCGTCCCCAGCACAGACTCCCACTGCTGTGGCTCTGACCGAGGCAGTGGTGCCCCCTGCCCGTCCTGGTTATGCTGGCAGGGTGGGCAGGAGGCACTGCTGCCCCTGGACATGGGCTCTGTGGGGCAGGTGGTGGGGAAGAAAGGGGCCGTTGGGCGTGAGAAGGTTATCGTACCTCATGAGCACACCCCATTGTCTTGGTATGCCTCCACCTTGGGCAGCGCAGGGACGGAGCATGGCCAATGTCACTGTTGGTTTCCACCATCAGAAGAATCAATCAATCTCTTTGACAAGCAGGGAGTGAGGACAACATGTCTGTCAGACCACGGATGGCCAGGGTTGTGCTGGAGTACTCAGACAAGCCCAAAAGCCCAAGACTGGACCCCAGGAATTCAGGGTGTCAGTGAGGACAGCAGCATCTTGAGACAGGAGGCAGGTCACCCCGGCACAGCTCGGGTTGGCCTGCAGTGGTCTTGGCCCTCAGCATGGGATTAGTTTGAGCTTGTTGCAGGACACCTGGCCATGCCTGAAGGGTGGGAGAGGAGCTGGTGCTTCCCCCACAGCAGCAGCATTCTCCCTAATCTCAGGGTTTCGTGGTTGCTCCGCGGTCGTGGAGGACTTAGATGTGGCTGGAGCCATTTGTCAGGTTTGTCACTAATGGCACAACCACGTCCCATGTGTATGCCAGAAGACTCGTACCTCTGTTGTCCCCTTGCTGCCCTCTGTCCTCCTGGTACGTGATCTCAGCTAGACCCGAAGGAGAGTTAGAAACCAGCTTACCTGTTTCATAGACCGTGGACCCTACCCACAGACCAAAGGCCCCGGCCATACCAGGATCCTTGGTGTCCAGGTGGGGACAGGGTTAAGCCTGTGCAAAACAAAAGTTCTTTTCCATAGGTGCTTTGTTCTGTGTTTTTTAAGGGGCTTTGAGGGACTGAAGGTTTGCAGGACATCGGATTCCTGTTTTCTTCTTCCAGAAAAGACTCACTGGTATTGTATTTACCTGGAGCAGCAAAATTATTAGTCCTCATGCTTTGTCCCATATTGCCTCATGGCCAGTGTGATCAGTGAAAGAAAACAGTCAGGACTGATCAAAAACACCATCTGCTGACAACGAATTGACTTCTTTAGGACAGACATTGCTCATGCAGTGGCTAATTCTAATTACCAGCTTCTTGGGAAAATGTGATTTTATTAATTGTCATAAATGCACAATGTTTGCCAATACTGTTCTTTGGGAACAGGGAATGGTTTATGACAAGTGTGGAGGAAGACTAATAGCTGACGAAATCTGCTGGGCAGGCAGCAGCCAGGGCGTTCGCAGGGGGGCTGCACAGGAGAAGCACTGTGGCCGTCTGGCTGTGTGGGACGGGGCCTTTCAGATCAGTTCTGGCTACAGACACTTGTTCCAGGAGAGGAGGGAGTGCAGAATTTGTGTTGATGTTACCCAGCGCTTCCTCGGAGCATGCTGTGCTGTTGGACACCCTCTGCCAGCACCGCGAAGGGTTCTCCAGGCCCACAGTCTTCCTTGCGGAGCTGCTGCTCTCTGCAGGGTGGTACTGCAGTACCACCCATGCTGATCAGCACGCAGCAGAAACATGAGTGCCTACCAAGGCGGTGGTGTCCTGCGCTCTGCCCTGCTGTGCTGGATGGGAGTTGGGAGCCACTGGGCAGCTCCAGGGAATGGGGAGCCCCTACTGCATGAGGAACTTGCCCCGTGCTGGGCTCCTGTGACCTGCACCAGCATGGAAGGTGCTAGGGATAGCCGGGCTCGGAGAGCTGTGGAACATCTGCATTGGAAATGGAGTCATCAGCCAAACTCAAGGAATGCCACCAGCTCATGCCTGGTTGTCTGCGTGGGAACATGTATCTCTGCACACTGAGCCAGCCTGCTGGTGGGAGCTTTCTTCCAGGCTTTTAAAGTCCCTGAAGTTTTGAATTAGCATGTCCTGAGCTGGCCTTGAGGAGCAGATTTGCACTGCCTTGCTCTGTGCCAGACCTCGTGCCCTGCAAGCCCATGCCCTCTCTGTGCCCGAACCACAGTGGGATGCTGAGCAGGGCAGCGCTCCTCCCTGCTGTGATTTATGGTCTTTAGGCACGTGAGGATTCATCTCACTTAGTTGTACAACTGAACATAATTAAAAGGGCAAATCTCTGCTTTGTTGCAGACTGTTCAGCTTTTGCCAGCCTGGTCGGTCCTCCCTGTGCGAGGCTGGGCAGCTGGCAGACCTACTATTTTTAGGGTCCCTGGAGAAGTCTTGAGCTTCAGCATTTTGCAGAGACATTTTAGCTCTGGGTTTCCTCCTCCTGCCTAGCAGGGGGAGAACAGCACTGCATTTTGTTTGAATACTGGAAAGTGCAGAGGTCAGACCCGAGCATTACATCAATTTTGTACTGAAACCCCTGCTTACCAGCCTGGGAGTGACGGGTGCTGCCCTCAACAGCACCAAGTCTCGGCCAATGGCCAGGCACTGAGTTCTTTGCAGTAATGAAATGGGGCTTCGCAGACAGTCCAGGCTACGGCCAGTAGCTGGGGACTGCTCAGTGCCAGAGCTCCTCAGTTCACAGCCTTCAGTCTTTTACAGTCCTTTCACCAGATATCCCTTTTTCTGTTTTAAACAGCACAAAATAATCTGTGTCCTTCTACCCCAACCAGGTATTGAGCAGAGTATTGAACAAGAGGAAGGACTGAACAGGTCATCTGCTGACCTGCGGATACGGAAAACTCAGGTGAGTCTCTGCTGTGTGGCACCGGGAAGGGGAGGATGGGAAGTGGCTGGAGGCAGTTGAGGGATCCCAGGACGTGATGGGGGAGGAGGGCTGTGCTTGGCTTTACAGCGATCAAGTTCTGGTGTGCAAATATTGGCCAAAGTAATGCAGCACATGGATCAGTGAAAAACCAGCCTGAAAGACCCGTGGACACAAGTGTGTGCAGCAGGAGCTGGGGGGGGCGGGGCGGCGAGCATCAGCTTCCTCCTTGTGAACAAGTCTGGGCATCTGCGTGGACAAACAGGTGGGTGGGTTTCTGCACATCTATGTTAAGCATCTCACTAAAGGTGATTTTTAACTGGGGCAAAAATACCCTCTGAGGTGCCAGCTTTGGGGGAGAACGTTTGCCTGCAGTGTGTTCAGAAATCTGCAGTCTCTGTGTGTGTCTGCAGTGCCTGGAGGCATGCTTGAGCAGCTCATAAGTGAGACCAAGGCTTACTGATGTAGCTGGGTAACTCACCTAAAATTTCACTTTATCTAAGAAGACGGGTGTTTTTTCAGAGAGTACTGGGCAGGCCTGCAGCCTGCTGGAAGTCTTCTTCTCTTTTGGGGCCGTAGTTGCCCCTCCACCAGGCACCGATGTGGTTTCGCAGTCCAGAAAACGTTCGCAGAAATGTTAGACTTTTGAAGGGCTGACACAACTTCCTCACATTCCCATCAAACCACCAGTAACTAGCACCTTCTTTTGATGGATTTTTTAGCAGGGGGTGGAGGTAGAGCTGGAGTGTGCATCACTCTCCTCTGCCTGGGTAGTCCCGAGGCTGTGTTATGCTCAGTTGTGATGAACGGTTGTGCTGCTTGTGCTTCTGTCTGCAGCCAAGGCAGGGTGGAGAGTATTGGCTCTCAAGAGATGGGCACTGAGGGACATGAGGCTTGTCCATGAGTCCAACAGTATGCGCTGGAAACTGGACTGACCCTGCTTTGAGCCAGAGGTTGGGCTGCATGATCTCCTGAAGTCCCTTCCAGCCTGAATTATCCTGCAGTTCTGAGTAACTTCCTTCCCACCCCTCCAAAGTCAAGAAATAGCTTAGAAATATTTGATGAAGGAAGTGTTGGAGTATCTTGTAGAGAGGCTTTTCTCTCTCGGGAGCAGCAGATTGCAGTGGGAAGGAGGTCTGATTGCTGCAGATGTCCATGCTGGGCACTGCTCCTGGGTGCTAGTGTGAAGACCCTGAGCACACCAACAGAGACAGCGCAGTCAGTGGGGCCATGCAAGGCCAACGATGTGGCAGAAAGTGCCAAAAGAAAATTTCCTTGGGGAAGCAGTAGGCAGGCTCGAACTGGGAGGGCAGTGCAGAGCACCTGGGGAGCGCTGAGGGAGACGATGTTGAGGGAACAGGGGAGATGACTGAGCTTCATCCACCACTCACACAGCCTGCGGAATCGTCACAGGTCTCAGGTTAACTCAGAAGCATTTGACCACTGATTACCTAAGGTCTCATAAGACAAGTTTCCCCATGGTCTACAGCTGCTTTTGAAACCAGAGTGATGTAAATTTATCTGGATCAGGCATAGGCATGGTGACACCTTGGCCCCAGCACCTGTGCAAGACTGTGCTGACCAGAGCTGCCACACTCTGCTTGCAGCACATGCAGAAGGGTAGGTGGCACCTGATTGCACCCACAAACACATTGTTAACTCCAGGTTTTAGAGGAAAGTGGATCCAAAAGAGTGAATTTGTGCTGGGTTGGCATCTTACGTTGTGTGACCGTGGCACTTTTTATTAAGTCCATCCATTGTCAGCTGTGGCCTGAGGTCTAAAAGCTGAACTAGTCTAGCTGAAAATGTGGGTTAATTCTTGTGGGGAAATGATTGTGAAAAGACTGTGATATTTTACCGCTTCAGATCCTCCATCTCGTTGCCACAGCTTCTTAAAATCATCCTTCTCTGGGCTGAAGCTTTGCCTTCTGCCCCACCATGTAGGGTTGCTCTGTAGTTTTTTACTGCAGGTTGGCCAACCTTCTCGTGATCCTTTGGTGAGAGAGCACCTGGCAAGATGCAGTCATTGCTGCAGCAGCGAAATCTGCCTCTGCATTGCAAGCTCCAGTACCTCGTCCTCCCTGGTCATACTGGAGGATGTGGATGAAAACGGGGTGTCTCAGAGCAGCAGAGCAAGGCCTTGTTCTTCAGTGAAGATTGTGTTCTACCAAACCATTAAACTCATAAAGGCAATGGGAGCTGCCAGCGTTGCTCTTCAGCACCTGGGGTGGGGATCCAAGCACAGATCTGCTGCTCTCACAGGAGGTTTATGCACAAATACAGCTCAGTAAAAATCCTACTTTCTCTAAGCGCTCCACAGTGAAGACAGAGGAGTTCTGGTGTGTATAGTTTATCTCCTTTTCAGCCTGGGAAGCCATTCACGTAATCAGCTCTCCTATGCCGCAGTCAGTGACAAATCAATACAGCAGTGACATTAACTGATCAGCTTCCAGCAGAGGCAGCTTCCAGCTCGGAGCCCGGCGTCCTCCTGGCCCTGTGCAAGCAAGAGAAAGGCTTGGGGGTTGTCTCTAGAGCAAGTGGGAAGGAG
Source organism: Rhinoptilus africanus (assembly GCA_013400135.1). Taxonomy (NCBI): domain Eukaryota; kingdom Metazoa; phylum Chordata; class Aves; order Charadriiformes; family Glareolidae; genus Rhinoptilus; species Rhinoptilus africanus. The sequence continues at coordinate 29,209 of VXBO01002654.1, read as the reverse complement.
AATTGCTGGTGCATGGCAAAGCCAAAGCAAAGGATAGTGCAACAGCACACAGCAAAGCAGGAGAGCAGCGAGTGCCTGTGCGCGCCAGCTCTCCTGTCCATCCTGGGGCAACCTGGCATGGGCAGAGCTCTGCTGTAGCTGGGTAGTGTCGGAGGGAGATGGCAGATCTCTTCCCAGAAAAAACTTCAGCCTTTACCACTGCAGAGATGCTGCTGTGTGCTGACAGCAGTGCTGTGAAACCCCCACCAGGCCTTCTGCTCTGCTGTGCTCTGAGCTGTGCCCTTGGGAGCCGTTTGCCATCTCAAATGCAGGTGCTGGGTGGCAGTGGCAGGGAGGGGGCAGTTGAAGGTGGCTGTCCCTGATGTCAGCTGTGGTGTGCCCATGTTTTCCAGGCAAAAGCATTACTTCTGCAGTGTCCAAGGAAACTAGAGGTGGCCAAAAATTGGTGCTGTGTAGACCAGGGGTGTGAATTTGAGCAGGGTTTGGATTTGCTCCATGTTGAAGCTCTGTGGTCCAGACATCATCCTGGCGTGTGAGAGAGCGGGATTCAGGGCTCTGCTCCACCACAGAGTCATGGAATGGTTTGTATTGGAAAGGACTTTCAAAGATCATCCACTCCAAGCTGCCTGATCTTCCACCAGCCCAGGTTGCTCCAAGCCCCGTCCAACCTGGCCTTGAACCCCTCCAGGGATGGGGCAGCCACAGCTTCTCTGGGCAGCCTGGGCCAGGGGCTCACCCCCCTCATGGAACAGCGTTTCTTCCTCATGTCCAACCTAACCCCACCCTCGTGCAGTTTAAAACCGCTGCCCCTTGTCCTGTCCCCGCAGGCCCTGGTCAAAAGTCTCTCTCCCTCTTTTTTATCATCTGCCTTTATACAGCTGCAGGAAGGTCTCCCCGGAGCTGTCTCTTCTTCAGGCTGCACAACCCCAGCTCTCTCAGCCAGGGACCACTCAGTCAAGGAAGTGGCAGATTTTCTTGTAATTTGGCCATTTCCTAGCATTTCTCTAGGCTCTGCAGGTAACGGGGGAAAGGAGCTGCTCCAGGCTGCAGCTTGGAGCCCCTGCATCGGGAGGCTGAGGTGGGTGATGTAGCACACTGCTTCGCTTTGGGGCTTTGGCTTATGACCTGTCTGGTCTCTGACTCTAGGCTCCTGTCTCCCCAGGGATGTGGACCTCATGATTGGACCCCGTGCCAAGCGGTGCATGTGCCCAGCACGCACACTCACATGCGCAGGACGGGAGGTGAACTGGGCACAGGGTGGTGGTGTCCCAGGGTTGCATTGCTGGCTTTTATTGTCACCACACACTGTGGGTAAGAGGAGCTGACAGCTCTGGCAGGGCTGGCAAGCAGCGCTGACAGGCTGTGTGTGCCTCATGGGTGATCTGTACCCATGCGACTGTTGTAGCTGTCACCTGAGGAAGTGTGGGGTGAACTTGAGTTAAGGCAGTTTTCTGGCTGGAACATAGCATTAGTGTGAAAAAGTCCCTGGCGCTTTCTTGTGTTGGTTTTGCTTCAGTACCCAGTGCACTGCTGGTGCAATTTTGAATTTTTGGTGCCATGGGACAGAACCTTAGCGGGGACATCGCATTGCAATGGAGCTACAGCAGCTGGCATTGGCTGTATTTGTGGCATGGGTGTCCCCCTTGGACTCACGGTCATCCAGGGACAAGCAACAGCCCAACTAGAAATCTGGCATCCAGGTTTGTTCCTTTTCATGGGATCATGGCACCTGGTAAGGTGATGGAACAACTTGTCCTTGGCACTATCTCTAGGCATGTCAAGGACATGGGGGTCATCAAGAGTAGTCAACATGGTTTTACCAAGGGTAAGTCATGTTTGACTAACCTTATAGCCTTCTATGAGGATATTACTAGGTGGATAGATGATGGTAGAGCGGTAGATGTGGTTTATCTTGATTTCAGTAAAGCATTTGACACCGTCTCCCACAGCATCCTTGTAGCTAAGCTGATCAAGTATGGGTTTGGTGATCAAGCAGTGAGGTGGATCAAGAACTGGTTGAAAGGAAGAAGTCAGAGAGTCGTAGTCAATGGGGCAGAATCTAGTTGGAGGCCTGTGACTNGCTCTAGGTGGCCCTGCTCTGGCAGGGGGGTTGGACTAGATGATCTTTCGAGGTCCCTTCCAACCCTAGGATTCTATGATTCTATGATTCTATGGCACACTGGTGACAAGGAAGCTCAGGAGATCCCAGCTCCTGTTACAGAGCAGTGCCAGATGCATCAGGTTGCTGATGGCCTTGTTCAGCTGGGTTATCAGTATCTAGAAGGATGGAGATGCCATGGGCACCAGTCCATGGGTCATCTGGGCTGTGGTCCAGTATTTTATCACCCTTATGATGATTTTTCCCACTTAATATTTAACTGGAATTCCCTGTATCTTGTTCTGTCGCCTCCTGTCCTACCCCCGTGCACGACCAAGAAGAGTGTGGCTTCAGCTTCTCTCCATTCGTCCACTGGATTGTTGTAGGCAGCGATAAGATCTCCCTGAGCTTTGTCAACTTCAGCTGGTCAAACCCTGCCTGTCCTCATTTGTCTCATGCTCCAGCCCAGACCACCTTGATGGCCTCAACTGTCTTCACTCCCATGCAATGTGTTTTGGGGAGCCCCATGCAGAACACAACACTTTAGCTGGGGTCTCACAAGTGCTAGGTGGAAGCGAACAATCCCTCTCCTCGCCCTGCTGGCTGTCCTTCTGCTCATCCAGGCCACAATGAGTTTTACTTTCCATGCTGACTCTTGGGCAGCCTGATGTCCACGAGGACTCGGGAGCTCTAAGTGCTTTCTGTCCAGCTGGCCACTGGCCCATCCTGCAGTGTGCATCCCATCCCCAGCACAGGACGTTGCATTTGCCTTTGAGCTTCCTGGGGTTCCTGTCAGCCCCTTTCTCCAGACTGCTGAGGTCCCCCTGAATACCAGCCCTGTATTCTATCACTCTTCCCAGTTTGGTTTCTTCTGCAAACCTGCTGAAAGTGCCCTCCACTCCGCCATCCCAGGTTACTGGTGAAGATATTTAACGAAATTTTCAGACCCAACATCACTCACTGAGGGCTTACCATTAGGAACTGGCCACTGGTTGGACTTTGTATCACTGATCACAACCTGTCAGTCCAGACAATTTTCCACCAACCTTATCCAACTTGTGTCCTATCGAAATGGCTATAAGAATACTGTGGGAGTGTGTGTCAAAGGCCCAAAACTCAGGGTGTGCACCATTCCCTGCTCTCCTCTTATCTGCACAGCTAGTCATCTCATCAGAGAAGGCCATCAGGATGGCACGGCACAATTTGCCCCCAGTAAATCCACACTGGCTGTTTCCAAGTACCTTGTTCTTCTGTGAGGATTTACTCAGTGACCTTCCCAGTGATTGTGGGGAGGCTGAGGGGTTCCCCAGATCCTCCTCCCAGAGGATGTGTGGTGTTTGCCTTTTTTTGCCAGTCCTCTGGAACCACCCATGATCATCTCTGTCTTTGGAAGATAGCAGAGAGGTGCTTTGCTTTGGCAAAAGTCCACCAGCATGCTCAGACGCATCCCACCTGGTCCCATGGACCTGTGTATTTCCAGTTGACTTAAGCATGCTCAAAGTCTACATCCCTCTCTGTGGGTAGCGTTTCATGTCCCTGGTCTCTGCTCAGAGGGCACCAGGAGGCCAAGGACAGATCTTACCAGTGATCACCAAGACAAAAGAAAAATGGAAACCTTTGCCACGTCCTTGGTCACTAGAGCTCCTGCCCCACTGAGCAGTGGGACCACTGCTTCCTTAGCTTTCCTTAAGCTCTTTTGTACTTAGATCAGCCCATCCTCCTGCCCCGTGCACCCCTCGTACCACTCCAGTTGAGCTCTAGCTCTCCCAGCTGCTCCCTGGGTGCTTGGGCCATGTGTCTGTGTTCCCCCAGAGCCCAGCCGCACTCCCACCTCCCTTCCTCCATTTGCGTGTGGGATTTGGGGTGAGTTGAACTGGAGAGCTGTTTTAGATATGCCTGGTACTTTAGGCGTGGTCCTTGCGTAGGTATTTCTGCAACAAGGGCTTCACTAGTTTGTATGGACTTTTCTGTGAGCAAATCACTGAGTAAAAGGAGGAGTAAGGAACTGATTCCCCCTTTTGTCAACATGTTGTAAATCACGAACAACTGAGCATTCATATTACGGACTTTTTTTCTGGCTTTGCTGTTGTCATCTCCAGCCAAAAGAGCCTCATCAGACCTGGAGCTTTCATAGGAATGGCTTTGTCTTACCCTGGGCCAGCTGGCCAGGCTGTGTTGAAGCCAACAAGGTAGGGAGGCTCATGTGAGCACAATGAGCTGGACTGGTCCTCTGGCCACAGTCCCGGGGCAGCCAATGGTGCTGGCCTCTTCCATGGGAGCATGAGTCCAGAGAAGATGGAGGCTCCCTTTTTACAAGGAGTCGTGTGGAAAAGATGAGGGGTAATGGGTACAAATTACTCCTGGGGAGATTCCGATTGGACATTAGAGGAAAATTTTCCACAATGAGAACAATCAGCCATTGGAATAATCTCCCATCTCCCCAGGGAAGTGGTGGATTCCCTAACATCAAACACTTTGGATTTCCAAGATTTGGCTGGACAGGGTGCTGGGACAGCTTGTGTAGACCGTGCTTTTGCCAAGAAAGGTTGGACCAGATGATCCCTAAGGTCCCTTCCAACCTGGGATTCGATGATTCTACGATTCTGTGATTCCAAGAGCCCACAGCAAACTAGTCCCAGGGGCAGCCTGGCTCCTGCACTGAGGAAAAGTTGTTTTCATATTCTAAATTCATTACATTAAAACCACTGTTTGCCCCCATTTCACAGCAGCAGTTTGAATAAAGCAGCCTGCCCCCGTCAGGTCGCCAGAAGCATAAAGATGCAGGGGCTTTGTGGTCGCAGCTCCCAGGGGCATCCCCAGCCCAGAAACGTTGCCAAGTGATGCAGGTTCACAGATGTTTCAAGAGAATTTTCCGTGTTTCTATAAGTATCAAATTTTGAGTTCATTACAGAGCAAAAACTACTGTTTACATTCTTCCAAATGTCAGTACTCTTGGTCCCTGTTATATTCAGAATAGCTTTTGCTCTAGTTGCTTTTGGGCTTAGTTTGTCTAGACGGTGTGGTGGAAATATTCACCTTGCTTGGACTAGTTCAAACACGGAAATAAACCCAGCTGGTGTGAACTCAGTCTGTTCCCCCTGTAATCCAAATGGGCTCAAGAGGAAGGCTGGCATCCCCCCGCCAGGGTCCCCTAGGGGATGAGCACTTCAGAAATGTCTTTCTTTTAATTAAAGCATTGAAGACCAAGGTCCCAGATTTCAGTGTATGCTTTGTGTGGGTTTCAAAACCCACTGTGGGTACCCAGAGCTGTATGAGCTCTTTGGAGATCCAGCTTGACGGTTCTGCAAATTGAGCTGCTTTCCCCAAGTTTGGGGAGTGAAGAGTCACTAGCTGCAAGTGAAACAACCTAATTTCCTAACTTTAGTTAATATTTTCTTTTTAATGAGTTTCTTTCATATGCAAGGCACATTTTAATGTGCTTTTTATTTACTCTGAATATTCAGATATTTTTATTTAATAACTGAAAGCTATTTAAAATAGTTTTTCTAGCCCATTTTGCATGAAACTCTGTGTTCCTTCAAAAATCAAATGCATTTTGTAGACATGTGGGATGCTTGTGGGAACATAAAATAACAATCTGACAAAATAAACACTAAGTTAAATAACTTCTTAAGTAAAAAAGGTATGGCGTGGTACGCTGATTGGCAGAAAGGGGGGTCATTCAACACCCAGGTTATATTTGGCTGCAGATCAACATGTGTTGATACTTTTCATCTGAATGAGAATGAACTGGATTTTAGGAAAAACATTTTGAAAAGGCAGAAGAGTCGCTTGGATGGCACATCACATCTTTGCCAGATTTCAAGTCATGATGCTCAGGAGCTGTTTTGACTTTGCTTTGGGCTAGGCACCTCGAGCCTGCTGAAGCTGAAGCTGCCAGGGGGCTTTCGTGTGAGGTTTGCCATCAGCAGGAATAAGATGAGCTGAGTCTGAGTCTCTGCCATAAATACCAAGCTGCTGCTTGCTTTGAATAGCTGCAAAGCAAATGCAAGTATATCTTCAAGATATCTCCAGTGCTGTCTCCTGGAGGTAGGAGTGTGTTGGCTGGGGCTGCTCCAGGTGGAGTGTGTGAGCACCCGTGTGCACCAGGCACAGCTGACCCTGCAGAGACGCCGCGTTGCAGCGTTCCCCCCATATGTAGAGGCTTTGGGAGCTGCTCCAGCTCAGCAGGGCTGGGTACAGCCCTTTGGTTTGGCTCTCAGTGAGCTGTAACTCTCTAAGGGTGAGCTCTGGCTGTGCTGGCGGCCCTGAAAGTCCCAGGGGGAACACTCATCAGGAGTTTCTTCATCATGTCATTCTCTCCATATCTTCTTTTTGATCCTTTCTGAGTATCCTCTTTTCCTATCCCTCTTCTCCTTTCTCTTTCCACCATTTCTCCCTATCTCCTGCTGGTCCACGCATCTGGGGTTGGGCTGCACGAGCAGTTCAAGGGGTGAGGCTGGGTAACACCCTTCTTCCCCCTGCAGCAGTACCATCGACTGGTCCCACTTTGCAGTTGCCTGTTGCATGTGAGAGTGATGCTGAGTGCCCGGGATGGGTGTGTGAGATGTGGCCCATCAGTCACATGCTGTTGCATCTGCTGCATGGTTGAAGAAGAGCGCAAGTGTTTCTTGCTTGACACAGTGTTGGATTTGGCTTCGCTTGAGATTCGTGTGCCAGATTTGCCTGGAAAGGGAGGCTTTCAACACTGCAGAGAAGGACTGGGGGATATTGGTGGGTGACAAACGGGACATCAGCCAGCAAAGTGAGCTTGCAGCCCAGAAAGCCAAGTGTCTCCTGGGCTGCATCAGCCGCAACGTGGCCATCAGGGCGAGGGAGGGGATGCTCCCCCTCTGCTCCGCTCTCCTCACACCCCTGGAGCACTGCGTGTTTTAGGGTGACAGTCTCACTCTCACCAAGGGTGACTCGCGACACCCCATTGCCAGACCTTCCCTCTTGTTTCAGTGGAGGGGATGGAAGCACACTGCAGGGATCGGCTGATGTTGCCAGCCATGGAGGGAGAGGAGCTCAGAGCAGGTGCTGCTCCAGCCCCACTTCGCAGGCATAGCTGCGTCCCATGTCCTGCTGGTGGCAGTTCTCCATGTTGTGCAAGGGCCATCGATGGGAGTGAAGCTCCTAGCTGCAGGGTGGGCTTTTCTGTGCCTTTATAATCAGCCCAACCATTCCCAAGAACAAGATGAGGGAAATGCATCCCTTTTTTAATTGCAAGCAAAACTATTTCCAAACAATGCCTTCCACAACCCTGAAGAGATGAAGTGGGAGATGTCCCTGCCCACTGCCCTACCCTCCCCAAGCCTGGGAGGGTGTTTGGACTGGGTGATCTTTGAAGCTCCCTTCCAACCCATAACATTCTTGAGCCCGTCGTCGTATGAAACTCAATTTCTGGCATATGGGGGAAAGTGCTCATTCAAGAGACACAAGCGTTTGGATGGAGGATGCATGTGATGCTCTGTCCTGGCCTTCCTGGGACATCTTCAGGTCTGTTTGCTGCACTCAGCCTGGCAGCTAATCAGACAGCAAGCCAGGCCCCAGGGTGGGTGCTCACACAGCAGTGAGCTTCCCCCAGGGGCAGCAGCCAGCACTGGGGGGGTCAGCGTGTTCAGCTGGACCCCTGGTCAGGTGTAATTCCAAGGTTTTCTGGCATGTTTCCTGGAAAATGGAAAGCAGCCTAATAAGATGAGGGTGCTCTGCGTGCAGGGGTTGATAGCTCCGCCACACCGTCCGCCCTGGGCTGGTGGCTCTGCAGGCAATCGCTCGGTTTGGGGCAGGTTTGGTCCATCCTGTGCCCATGCCAGGTCCGGCACATCCTGGCAGTGTGGCAGAGGCAGGCAGGGCTCGACCCCAGGCACCATTGTGGCCTTGGCTCTGAGCTGCTTGGGCACAAGCTGTGGGGTGCTGCAAGGAGGGTGCTGCCAGCCATGACCCGCAGGTCTGGCACCACCCCAGGGTGTCCTGTGGGGGCTGAAGTAAGGCTTGGGTAAGGGGTGCATCTGGTTCACTCCCCCCGGGGCCGTTGCCACTTGCTGCCACCTGCTCCCCTTGTGCTTTGTCACATTCCTTGGAGCAGCTTTTGGGCTGAAAATGCTTTTTGCGCTGCTAGAGGTGTGTGGGGTGCTCAGAGCTGAGCCTTCCTCGGTCTCAGGGGTGGCAGATCTCTCCCTCACCCCTGCTCTCTCTTCCTCTCCCCTCCACAGCACTCGACGCTGTCACGCAAGTTTGTGGAGGTGATGTCCGAGTACAATGCCACGCAGACCGACTACCGGGAGCGCTGCAAGGGCAGGATTCAGAGGCAGCTGGAGATCAGTGAGTAAACCCAGAAGGGTGACACAGCCGGGCTGCGCGCACCGTGGGGCCGCATCCTGCACCGGCTTTGTCCGGGTCAGAGCTGCTCCCACAGCTGTGCAGAGCTGCCGCGTGAAAACCCAGGGGTGCATGGAGGCTGTGGGAGCAACTGGGACATGGCTTCTGCTTGGGGATAGACACGTAGTAGTATCTTGCATTTCAGTGTCAAAACGCATCCAGTAAAGTGCAAAAATTTCCCGCAGATTTTCTTAAATGCTGCATAGAGAGTGCAGAGAGCACAAGGAGAGAAATTTCTTCCTTATTTGCAGCTAATTTTGAAATCTAAGTAGCTAGTGGGAATTCCTGACTCCCCTGTGTTGCCCTGCCTTCCCTCTGGGTGCTTTACATTGCGGGTGAGCTGAAACAAATATAAACCCAGAGAAGTGAGTTCTTGAGATGGGAGCACTTGCAGCTCCCAGCCGTTTCCCTTGCTGCAGGAGGATCATGAGCCTTGGTGCCTGCCCCAGCCAACTCCCGGGACCCAGGACTGTGATGGCTCTTAGTAGCAGCGGTGCTGTCTTCTGGCTGAAGGTGGGCCCCAGGTGACACCTCTGAGGTTGTCACCACTGTGGCGCTAAGATCCCCCTGTGCTATTCAGAGCCCATCCACAAAACCTGCTCTCCTGGTTGTTCTTCTGGGCAATTGGTAATACCTGGTTAGTTCTGGAGAAGTGTAGTCATCTCCCAGCAAAGAAGGACCATACCACCACCATAATTAGGGGAATAAGCAAGCAAGGGAGAAGTCAGGGCATGGAGAGGTTACAAGACCTTTTTTTTTGCAAATAATCTCATCTCATCTCATCATCTATTTTTGCAAATAATGTCACCTCAGAGGCGTGTCATGTTTTTTTGTGCTCAAAATAAGAGAATCTGAAGCCTACTCCATGTGGGGTTTTTTCTGACAAACAAATGGGTGGTTTTCTTCCATTTCACAACTCAGCATGAATAATAAGCTTGGAGATCTTTGAGTCAGAGTGGTGTCCATGAAGGTCACCTGTGGGAATGTCCTTCATGAGCTGCAGATGCCTGGGAATCTGGCTGCTACTGGAGTATGGTGGTTTCTGTGGAGGGATAGAAGGAGACTTGGCTGTGCAAGCCTTTCTTCTGTTAAGATTGGTCTTTATGATGCATAATAATAATAGGAATGTTTCGCTCTGGCAGAATGGAAAGATTCGCTGACATGAGGCTCAACAAGAGCTTGACACTTAATGCAAAGCAGGATGATGAGTGTGTCACTGCTCCAGCTGACTGACTCATTCATCAGCTAAAGTCATTCTGTAGGTGATACCCAGCCACAGGTGTGTCTTGTAATCTAAATAGGGATTTAGGAAATATTCCTATGCCTCCCTTCTAAGAGAGAAGATTTAAAAGGACTTGGCCGGGTCTGCAGACCTGAAAGAAACCTTCCTCTTCTTTTTCTGCTCACAGATTTTGGAAGGACTCTGCTGCTCTGCTTAAATTGTGGAGATACATTAGATTATACTCGCCTTTGCTCTGTCCATCCCACCATGCTGTCAGAGCCTGACAAAGCATTGATGGGGCACAAGGAAAAGGTTGCTCAGCACTCACCATGGTGCAGTGTCTGGGTGCAGAGGAGGTGTCCTACTTGGTGACGCTGAGGGACATGCTTTCCCTTCGGGTGGAGGCGTGGAGCAGGTGCAGGAGGGGGTTTCTGCTGGGAAGGTGCACAATCCTGTGCACAGTCTTTTGCAAAAGCTGGGTTCCTCTGTCAGCACGTTGACAGATCTCTTCTGGCTAAAAGTCTTATCAAAAGCAACAAGCTTATTGAGGTTTTATTAGGAGTGCTTCCTGGGCAGAGGGCTCTGCTCGTTCTGGGGTGTCCCAGCCAGCACTTTCCGTCCCTGCTGCTCCGGGGGCTCTTGGACAGGCTTTTTTGAAAGGAGCTCAGCTGGGATGTGGTGACTGCACAAAGCTCTATGAAATCCTCACTCTCGTTTTCAGCTGATGAATCCAAAGATAGAAAGTGCCAGGAGCTCTTACAGTGAAGCAAGTGAATCACTCAGGTTTTGAAGGTATGAGAGCAGGGACTTCTCAGCTGCTCTGGGGAGGCTCCCAAGCGCCTGGCAAGCTTCTCTATCTTAACCACGTCTGCTTCTTGCTCTGTAAGTAGGACAGTTGCAGAAGAAATGGTGATGTAGAGTCACTGTCCCTGGGGTTCCCCACAGTCCCCTCAGGATCTGCCCCTTCTCCTTGTTTAGGCACTGCCATGTCTGCCTGTGCCAAAGGCTGTACCTCAGTGACCCTCGCTGTCACCCCTGCCTGTCCAGCGCATGCTGAGCCTGGGAGCCTGTCTGACATGATGAAATGGGTATCCTCTCCTCTCCCACTGCTTCAGCCTTAATCTTTGCCCTCACCTCCCTGCTTACTCACTCACCTTGTTCCCAAACACACCGAGACCACAGATCCCATGGAAAGATCACAGGATGTGCCACGTCCTGGGATTGGTGATGGCAGGACAGATGCTTGGTGGCTGTCCTCTGCCTGGACTGTGCCTCTCCCTGCATCTGCTGCTGGGAAATGTGCTCCCCAGGCACGAGCCTTGCGCTGCCTGCGGTGGGAGGTGTCGCTCCTTCACTTCTTTCCTCTCTGTTTTGTCCATTACGAGAAATGCCATCTTAGATCTAATTAGGTTTTGCTCCCAGAGAAATTGGATTTGAGGCTTGGAGGAGCTTTCTGGGATGAGTGTGCAGCTTTGAAGCCATGGAGGTGCTGCACAGACGCTGCTTGTTTTTATGAACAGTTTTGTTATGTGTGAGACCGAGGAGCCAAAAATAAAGCATCTGCTGTCTCCAAAGGCACTGTGAGAATTAATCAGCCCCCGCCCCACTGTGCGAGCCCAGGTTAATTGATGCACAGAAAGGCAAGCTGTGTATTCATCCCAAGCTGCCCTTGAGCCAGGAGAACCTGGGGGCTGCTGACCCTGGCGGCTCCTCTGGGCAGCCTTGGATGGTCCTGATGTGCTTATTTAGGATTCCTGTGACACTTTCATCTCAGGAATGACCACAGGATTTATCTGAGCTAAAAATGTGAAAATGCCTGCACAGCGTTGAAAGTTGGCCCCTGCAGCCCTCCTCCAGCTAGGCTCAGGCTAAGCAGAAGGGGTCCTGAGGGACCGGGAGGTGGGTGGCAGTTTGTGGCATTCTAGGCAGGGTTTTATAGCTGAAGTCTGCTCGTCCCGACACCACCACAGGCAGTGCTAACCTGTCTGAGCCGGGAGATGGCCAAGTGGCTTGGGTCACTCATACCCATCACCTCTACATGCATGGGTGGATGGGACATCTTTCCATGAGTTGTATGGATTTGTATCTAATGAGAGCTTGAAAGCCATATCCAGACAAAGAATCTCAGCCTTTGGAAAGTGCCTTGTCCTCAGTGTTTCCAACCTGGGCCCTAGTTGTTGCTCTGTGGGTGCTTGTGCAGCCCTGATGCCTGGAGAAGGGATACTGTGAGCCAAAAGAGCCCAGCTGAGCTGTTACAGTCGATTCAGCCATGGTATGTTTGACTTTTGCAGGACCAAGTTGCCTGAAGTCTTCCCTATATATAGAGCACCTGGCATCCAGAATTGGGCAAACTGGCATTTGGCCAGCGATGGTCGTGAACTGATGCACTGGAGGCTTCCCTGGGAGCTTCCCCAGGTCTCTGCGTGCCCTCATGGAGCTGCTTATGCCCCGTACCCTGGGAGCTGGTCGATGGGGACCATCACTCCCTCCAGCTGGGCGTCTCAGGATTGTGCGGTGGCCTTGAGGTGGAAAGTCTCTTTGGTGGCTTCCTGTCTCTGCTTGTCCCAGACCTGTGTGTCGTCTCTCGTCATTCTTCCCTTGCCAGCTCAGGGCTGAGTTTGCTTCTCCCTCTGTGCTGCAGCTCCCAGCGATGCTCTGTGGTGCTTTGCTCATTGGCAGAGCTTCTGCTCCCCAGGAAACTTTAATGCCTAGAAATGCCAAGTAAGAGGCAGATGTATGCTGGAGCTCTCTGGGAGGGCAGAGGTCGAGTTCTCATGATTTCCCCAGGCTCCTCGCCCTTTGTGGGGACCTTGCACTGACTCAGTCCTTTCATTCCCATTTGTGGCTGTAGCTCTGTGGTTATGTGGGCAGCAGATCAACCAAGTATCTAGCACACTTTCATCTGATTTTATTGCTGTTGAGGAGCTAAGGACAGCCTTTCCAAACAAGGAAACATAGTCAGAAGGCAGTGGACTCCCTGGGAAGTCCTCGGGGTCCTGCAGGTTGGTTATACAGCTTTGTGTGCTGGACAGCGTGAGTGAGATGCAGCCTCTGGGCCTTGTGCTTTGGCTCAGCATTAAAGCAGGCTCTTTGTGACCAGCTATGGCCTTTGGCCAAGCCTGCACTAGCTGGCCGGTTGTGAATCCATGGGAAGTCTTTGCTCTCACTGCAGCTTTTACTGGCCCCGTGCTCTGCAACAGGGGAATGGGGCAGCGAGGAGGTGATGAGAGCTGGGATTAGAATGTGTATCCTGCATCCCATCTCACCTCTGCTTGTGAGAGACATGGCATCTCCTGGAGCTGATCCCACTGCTTGCCCTTGGGGCCGTCTTCAAATTTGGCTTGAATTGGCCAGAGCAAGTAGCCCTTGATGGACTGTGCCTGGCACGCTTCTTGTCACTGTGCCAGTGACTTCTTGAAGCTGAGCACAGTCAACAGGAGGGTTTGTAAATTTGTGCTGTTCAAGCCTTCGTTTTCCATTCCTTGAACCAGGGCAGTTTCAACTGAGAGCAAGGAGCCGACAGGCAGGAAGGGGGTATCATGGGTCACCCTTTGTGAGAGTGATGCTCTGTCACCCTAAAACATGTAATGGTGTCTGGAAATGGGCTGTGGACTCTTCCCAGAGCTGGGGAAGGTGGGGAGGGTGGTCAGCCCAAGGGCTGTTGGCATCATGCAGCTCCTTAGACCCGTGAGCGTGCAGGCAGCAGAGCTGAGCCCTCGCCTGCAGTGTGAGCTTACATGGGTACAGACGAGGGTCAGATTGTTCTCTTGCTGCAAAGCCGCAGCTTCTCGGGGCTGTGGGGGCACTAACAGGCCTTAGTTGTCTAGACATCTGACAAGGGATAGAGATGAGTCCAGGAGCTGTGTGAGATCAGGCCTGGGCCACCCAGCCCATATCTGAGCCATGCTGCAGAGGTACCTGTCTTCAGCCTGACTGGCTGGGGTAGTCTCAGGTCCAAGATACCTTGTCTCCAGCCCTGTCTCCTGGGACTTTGGATCTTTGTTGTAGTCATGTCATAGAGTCGTGGACTCACAGAGTGGTTTGAGTTGGAATGGATCTTCAAAGTTGATCCAGTCCAACCCCCCTGCTATGGGGCAGGGGTCCCTATCCTCTGGCTCCAGCTGCTTCTCTTTGGAGCTGCAGCCCAAGCACGGAAGAGCAAGTTGTGACTCCTCTCCCTCTCTGGTTCTTGGTGCCCATCTCACACATGGATCATCTCGCTGCTGCGTTGGGCAAGTCCCTTTTCTCCCCTTTATAAGCTTTATTGTACCTTTAAAAGATGTTCTTAAGGTCTGCTCCATTCATTATTTGGTCTTCTTGCGGTATGCAGCTGGATTTGAAGATGCACTCTGTTTGCAGAGGAGAAACAATGAGCTGTGGATTGGGCTCCCCACTGAGCCACTCAGCAGAGTTCCTCCCTCCAGCCCACAGCACCATGGGGAGGAGCAGACTCATGTGGGACTCCTCGTGTCTGTTGAAGGCAACTTGCATGTCCCCCAAGAGTAACAGCAGTAGAAACTGCTGCTGGGAGAGCCTGAGGCCAGGAGACTTGGTGGCGCTGCCCTGGTGCTCTCCCTCGCCCATCTGGGCCACCATTCTCTGCAGCTCCCTGTTGAGTGTGTGGTCTCAGGGAGGTCTGAGTGCTCCAGTTCCTGTACAACACCAGAACTGAAGCAATGGCCCAGGAGCCATTCTGTTACCTTGAAAGCTTAGTGTCTGTACACGGCAGGACCAAGCTCATCCCATTTCGCTCTCTTCCCTTGCGTCTGGGCTGCCTGTCCCAAGCTCCTACCAGACAGCCTTGGAAGTGCTAGGAACAGTGCTGGCTTCTGTAGGGGCTGTGCCCTGAATCCCTGCTGCGAGAGCCAGCTGGGCTGTGCTCACAGTGTCACTGAGCCATTCCTGTCAGTTATTAAAATAAAAACCCCGTTAGCTCTTTAGACTATGAAATATTAGTCACATAAATAATAGAGGCATTCCTTCCTGGCCATGGGCAGTTAACTTGCAGAGAAAGTATTTAAATTCTAGAAAACCAATAAAAGAAAAAAATTGTTTTAATGACTTTCCATTTTCCCTCCTGGCCACTGCTTTTCTTCTTGTTCATTTTCTGTTTCTCTTCCAACTGTAACTGTTTTTTGGACACCCCACCGATACCTGCTGATAGGGCATTGTTTTTCTGAGGTGAAGCCAGAAATGCACTTTTCCATCATGGACACTCAGAGCACCCGAGTGCGTGGGTCCCCAGCAAAGAGCTGAGCACACGAGCTCTCAGTGGTCTTCTTGTTTCTGCATCTCAGGGCAAGACAATCACAAATTCACAGAGTGGTCTGGATTGGAAGGGACCTTGAAGAGTGCCTAGTTCCACCCCCCTGCCCCGAGCAGGGACACCTCCCCCAGCCCAGGCTGCTCCCAGCCCCGTCCAACCTGGCCTTGAACCCCTCCAGGGATGGGGCAGCCACAGCTTCTCTGGGCAGCCTGGGCCAGGGGCTCACCCCCCTCATGGAACAGCGTTTCTTCCTCATGTCCAACCTAACCCCACCCTCGTGCAGTTTCAAACCGCTGCCCCTTGTCCTGTCCCCGCAGGCCCTGGTCAAAAGTCTCTCTCCCTCCTTCCTGTGAGCCCCTTGAAGTCCTGAGCGGCCGCAGGAAGGTCTCCCCGGAGCCCTCTCTTCTCCAGGCTGCACAAGCCCAACTCTCTCGGCCTTTCTCCACAGCAGAGGGGCTCCAGCCCTGGGACCATGGTGGTGGGCTCCTGTGGAGCGTCTCTGCCAGGTCGACGTCTGCCTTGTGCTGGGGGCGGCAGAGCTGGGGGCTGCAGGGGGGTGTGAGGAGAGC
Source organism: Rhinoptilus africanus (assembly GCA_013400135.1). Classification (NCBI taxonomy): domain Eukaryota; kingdom Metazoa; phylum Chordata; class Aves; order Charadriiformes; family Glareolidae; genus Rhinoptilus; species Rhinoptilus africanus. The sequence goes on along the minus strand of VXBO01002654.1, from coordinate 13,673 downwards.
GGAGCAGAGGGGGAGCATCCCCTCCCTGGCCCTGCTGGCCACGCTGCTGGTGATGCAGCCCAGGAGACGCTTGGCTTTCTGGGCTGCAAGTGCATTTTGATGGCTGATGTCCCATTTGTCACCCGCCAGTATCCCCCAGTCCTTCTCCACAGGGTGCTCTCCATCCATCCATCCATCCATCCATCCATCCATCCATCCATCCATCCATCCATCCATCCATCCATCCCCACCCATCATGCCTCTGTCCCTGGTCTGTGCTGGTGCTGGGGATTGCCCCAGCTCAGGTGCAGGACCTTGCAAAGAAAGAGATGTGTAATAGAGTGTGGAGGTGTCCCTTTTGGAGGAGCTCCCCTGGTGGGGTGGTGGCAAGCACCATGCCTGTGGGGGTGGTGGCCAGACATGGCTGGGTGGGCAGGGTCCCCCACGGTGCTCCCTGGGGCACTGACACACTTGTGGTGAAGGTCTGGATGGGGTTCAAGGTTTTGGGCTCCTCCCTGGTCTGAGTCCTGGTCTGGCACTGCTGGAAGCAGGGAGCACTGTCCTGTGGGCTGTCCCTTCGCTCTGCTACATCTCCTCCATTCCTCCATTCAGAGGTGCTTTGGACCTGTTCTGGAGGATGTTATTGTCCCTTTCGATACCGCTGACAGAGCCTGAGGGCAGCATGTCACAGGGGAGCACTGTACCAGAGCCCAGCCCTTCCCTGTCTGCCCTTCTGCTGTTTTTGTGTTCCTCAGACTTGGTAGAGTTGCTTCGTTAGTGCTCCTGCCTGTCTGCCCCTGCTCGCTCCTGATCACCCTGGTGGGATGTCTCCTGCCCCTTTCTGCAGGCGTGACCTGCTCCCATTCCCCCTCCCTGCTCCCACTGAGCAGCCCCAGCAAAAGCCATCTCTGTTCAGCGCTGTAATTTCACGGCTCCTACCTGGCTGCTGGCCTGAGGAACACACTGCAATTAATGGTGGATGATGACTGTAACCTGTACAGCGATTAATATCTCTCTGCTCTGTAGCAGTGTAGAATATGTCCATGGAGAGGGGAAGGCAACCATGCACGATGGGTGAATTGCTCCCGAAGGAGCTGTGAAGCTGAAAGTACCACCCTGGGGCCAAGGAGGGGGTTGAGTCACAGGGGGAAGGACTGAGCCTGGTTTCTGTTACACACCTGCAGGGCTAAAACTCAGGCAGCCCGGTGGCTGCAGCAGCGCCTGCCAGGCGAGCAAGCCCTGCTGAGACCAGCGTGCTCATGGCCTTCAACTGGCTCAGGATGGGGTTCACCAAGAGCATCCCTGCTCTTGGCTTGCTGCTCTCCATCCCTCCTCCTTCACAGCTCGCCAACTGGTTGCTGATGGCTGACAGTCCTTTGGCACCACTCCCTGCCCCGCAGGAATGGGCAGCTTGACCAGGAGGGACAGATGGGCTTTCCTGGGTGAGCTGAGCCAAGTTGGCATCTTGACCCCCTTAAAAAAGAGGGGTCTCAGGGCTGGCACAGAGCTGGGCTGCAGGATGGCAGCCCCTCAAACTGCCTGGTGCACTCTTGGGACTGGAAGCTTTGCTCCGCTCCACTCTTGGGAGATGCCACAGAGCCAGCAGAGCCCTGCGGTAGGGCTGCAGGAACCGTGGCTGGGACAGGGGGCTCATGGCTGACCCGTGTTGTGTCACTTGCAGCTGGCAGGACCACCACCAGCGAGGAGCTGGAGGACATGCTAGAGAGTGGCAACCCGGCCATCTTCTCCTCTGGGGTAAGCATTGTCACAGGCTAAAGCCGAGTCAGCCCCCTCATCCCAGGGGGCTGGTGGATGTGCTGCCACAGCGGCCCCAGTACAGGAGTGGTGAGTAGGAGATGGGACCTGGGTGCTCGGGTCTGAGGATGCTGCCTGAGCAGGGGCTGCACCTGGCTAGAGGGTGGGGTGGGGGTTGCTGCAGACTGCCTGGCTAGGGTGGCTGGAGGGGCTCCGGGGCTCCTGCTCTTCCCTCTCTTGGTGCCCCTAGTCCCGGCATCTGAGGGGCTGAGCATTGTGCTCAGTGTCCCGGTCTCCTTGCAGATCATTATGGATTCAAACATCACCAAGCAGGCACTGAATGAGATTGAGACACGGCACAGCGAGATCATCAAACTGGAGAACAGCATCCGAGAGCTGCATGACATGTTCATGGACATGGCCATGCTGGTGGAGAGCCAGGTAGGGAGGCACTGTGGTCCAGTGGCCAGCTCACCTGGGGTGGGAGGTTGGAGTGCGATGGGGCTACCAGTCGTCCCCTGCCTGCGGAAAAGCTGCATCTGGGACTGACGCAGCTCCCTCTGGGGCTGAGCTGGGCTTCCTGGGGCCAAAGCCACCTGCTCTGCGCCTCAGAGACAGGGACTGCTGCGAGCCCAGGGCGGGAGGTTTGGTGATGGGGTCTGGAGGGCAGTGGGTGACTGCCATGCAGGCGGAGATTTCTCCACCTCCCCCAGAACATCAGGCCCTGATGGGTGAGTTTGGGGTGCTGCCAGCCTCAGTGGTCCTGTCAAGCCACCCCTGGCTGTGCCGCCAGCCCGCGGCACCTGGCCCTTCAGCCGGGCATGTGCTCCCACATCTCTGCTCACCCCCCTTCTTGCCCACCATGCTGCCACGGCCCGAGGAGACATCAGTGGCAGGTAAAGCCCCACCGAGCCCCTGCCGGTGCTGCATGCTCCGCTCTGCATGGCTGCACCCTGCATGTCTGCGGCTCTCGCATGGCGCTAGGGCCTACCCATGGCAGGGTGGCAAGTGTGGCTGTGGCAGGGTGGCATTGGTGCCCCGTCCTGTCTGCCTTGGGGGACAGATTGGGAGGTTGGCCATTCTCTGCCCTGCTTTAAGGGCTGTTGCTCTGTGTTGCTCTGTGGGGTGGAAGACTCCGAGCTGCTGGCACCAGGAGCAGAGGGGTGCTGGACTGGCAGCAGTGCTGGGAGCTGCCTGCGCTGCCCCAGGGATGGCACAAGTGGGAATGAGAAGCAGCAGCTCTAGGCAAGGCACGGAGTAGCAGGGTGCCTGGTGGGGGGTCAGTGCTTGAGGGAGGTAACACCAGAGAACCCCTGGACTTGAAAGGCATGCTCTCCAGCATTAGCTGCTGGCCATGGCCCCTCAGTTCTGCAGCCCCGATCCCCTCCATGCCATGCAGGAGGGCACTGGGCTTCAAAACACCCACCCTTTTGGTTGCATGGATGACATACTCTGTCTCCAGCTGCTGCAGGACCTGGCTGCTGCCCTGTGCAGCCAAAGGTGGTGGACAGGCTGGGGGAGCTCACCCAAGTCCGTGTCCCCACGTCTGCAGAAGTCCACATCCCCAGCCCACCCCTGCAGCCCTGGGGGCAGAGCCGGGCAGGAGTCCCTGCAGGGCCCTGTGTTCCGGCCTCGCCAGCCTTTCTCCAGGGCCCTCTGCTCTCAGCAGGGCACTTGCGCAGATCAGAGTGGTTGTCCCTGCATGCGTGTTTTGTGAGCATCCCACATGGCACTGCTGGTGCAATCCTTGCTCCCCTGCCATGCCTCTGGTTTCAGCAGCATGCAGCATGGTGTCAGTGTAGATCCTGTTGTGGCTTTGATGTCACCCGAGATGCCAGACAGGGTGGCCACCAGGCCAGGACCAGGCTGGGGAACCCCCATGACCTCACCCTTGCTTGCCTCCCTGCTGGGATGTGCACAGAGGTCCCAGCCCTCTGGGACAGAGCCCATGGCCCAGAGCCCCCACCCCAGGGCCCCTCGGGGCACCCACAGCCTGCAGGCAACTGATGGTCCCTCTTTCCTGTGCAGGGCTGCCGGGCAGGGTGAGATGCACACGGTGCTGGGGAGCAGCAGAGCAGAAGGAGTTCATGTCTGCGCGCACATGGGTGCGTGGGCTCTGTCCCCACTCTGCAGGGCGAGATGATCGACCGCATCGAGTACAACGTGGAGCACTCGGTGGACTATGTGGAGCGGGCTGTGTCTGACACCAAAAAAGCGGTGAAGTACCAGAGCAAAGCCAGACGGGTGAGTCACGGCACTGGCTGGAGCCCATATTCCCCTGCCTACACTTGCTGACACCTCCATCCCTGCCTGACAGGTCCCTGCCTGGCACCCCCTGCCTGCCCCACTGCCTGCACAGAGGAGCAGGCAGCATGGTGCAGCCTCATGGGTGCCTGGGCACTGCTTTAGCCCACACCACTGGGTGCAGCATGGGTCCCACTGGTGGCACCAGCTGAGGCAGAGCTTGCCGGCATAGGCTGCATGAGCCCTGACAATGAGCCATGGGACAGGGGTGCTGCTTGGGGGGAGGAAAAGGGACAGGGTGGATCCCATGTGAGAGCCATNAGTGCCAGCTGCCTGTCCCAGTCCCCACACCTGGTCCTGTATTGGCTTGGTGGCTTGGGGACCTGGGGACCACCAGCTCAGCTCTGCCAGCCCAGGGCTGAAAGGGAAGCCGGGATGCCCATCCCTGCTGCAGGGCTGCTGGAGCCTCTCTGTTTCCCACAGCGGTGCTCAGAGCCCACCACGGGCAAACAGGGACAGGGCAGATCACAGCCCCCAGTCTCAGGGCCAGTCTCAGGGCCAGCCTGCCCCAGCACTCACAGTCCCCTCTCCCTTCTCTCCCCGCTGGCGCTGGGACACCTGAGCAGAAGAAGATCATGATCATAATCTGCTGCGTGATCCTGGGTATCGTCATTGCCTCCACCTTCGGCGGCATTTTCGGCTAGACTCACCCCACAAGACTGTTTGTGTGCGATGGACGGAGCCGCGCATGCCGTGGGGCCGCAGCTGTGCCAGAGCGAACCACGCAGCCCCGGAGCCTCCCAGCAGCATTTCAGTTTCTAATGCATGGTTGTTTGTGATGCTGTGTGTGCGGTGCGTCTGTGTGGAGGGAGTGCTGGCCCCGGGGCGCAGGCAGGGTGCAGGGGACAGTGATGGGCACAAGGGGGACCCTGGGGGGGAACCCGAGCTCTCATCACTGCTTCGTCCTGGGTGGCTGGCTGGGACCAGGTGGGGACAGAGGTGCCCTTGGGCGCTGCTGCTCCTCCTGTGCTAGGCAGTCTGTTAGTGACAGACGAGGATGAGGGACTGATGAAGGGCGTTAGGGGTCCTTGGGAGGACAGTGCCCAGTCAGCCTCCCCCAGCTTCCCCATCACCTCCAGCAAGAGCTCTCCTATCTGTCAGCCACATCTGTGCTTGCAAATACCTTTCCTTGGGCTGCTTCCCTCCTGGGGCCCTTCCCCAGCCGTGTGCTCTGCCAGGCCCTGCCTCCCGCTGTCTCTGCCCATCCCGTGGCTGTGCCATCTCCCCATGGCAGGGCTGCCCCTCCCTAGGCAAGCCCTCACCCTGGTGTCGGTGCCAGGGGCTGGACATGCCACTGCCGGCGGTGGGTGCCTGATGGAGCAGTGTGGGATGAGGAGCTGCTGCTGGGGGCCATCACAGTTGCTTGGGGACCAGGACAGGCCACATGGGGACCTCTGCTGCACCCTGGTGCTGGCTCAGCAGGGCAGGAGGGCACAGATACTTTTAAGGCCAGCATGTTTCACTGGCCGCCAGACCTGCACCAAAGCCTCATAGTTCTGTTCTCAGCCCTGGCACAAGGTGGCTCTGGCTCCTGCTGCCTCCAGGCCTGGGCTCTGGCCACTGGGGTTTGGGGCTGGATCTAATGCCCACAGCCTCTGGCAGCGCTTGCCTGGCAGCAGGGCTGCTTCCAGCCTCACGTCTCCACGTAGGTACCCATGGCTGGGGATTGGAGGCAGTTGGGCTTTTTCCTGTCGTGGTCCCAGGAGCAGCCCTTGTTGCATCCACCCCCCTGCAAACTAGGAGCAGCAGCCTTCCTCCTCCTCGATCTTCCTAGCGCCTGAGCAGGGCAGTGCCTGACTGCCCCTTCCATGTCTTCACCAGCTCATGGAGCCCGCCTGCCCCTGCCATCTCCTCCTGGCACAGTGCCTGTCTGCCTGCTCATCCCCTGGGCTGTCCAGTGAGGCGCGCACTCAGTGGGCTGCCGTGGGAGCACATGGGTGTCCTGCACCCTCCGCTGTACCCACTACATGGACACAGCTGCTGTGGGGTGGCCTGAGCCTGCTGGCAGCTTGGAGGGGCCCTATGTTGCCACCATCCGTTTTCCTTGGGCTGGCGGCAGAGCTCTGCCCTCACACTCCTCCAGAGAGTTCAGGGCCCGTGTGTACACCAAAGCACCAAAGCACCACAGAGCAGGGCAGGCACCTGGGGCCAAGCTCACAGCCACACACTGGGACAGGGGGCTGGACGTGAGCCTAGATGCTGGTAGCAGAAAAAGGGCACTTACCAGCAGCATGTGACTTCCATGTCACAGCAGGGCTGCTCCTCTACCCTGCGTGCTGTAGCACAGGCACTGGCTCCACGTGTGATGCCCAGGGGTGCAGGGTGAGAGGCAGCAGGCTGTAGCCAAGACACAGCGCTGCCTTCCCCAGGTGCAGCCCTGCCCAGCAGCAACCCAGACACAGCTCTTTCCCTGCCGCCGTTACTTGAGGTCCCACAATACAGGCCCCAGTTGCATTCACACGCCGTTGGTAAGTGTGTCCAGCCCAGTCCCCTGCCCTGTCCAGCCTGAGCCCCCGGTGGTGCAACCATGGGAACATCCAAGACCGGAGCCCCCTTCTTTCACAGTCCTGCAACAACTGACGTGAGCTACGACACTGCAGCCTGCATGCGCAAAAGGGCTTGGGGCATCGGGACCCCTGCGAACAGGGGCAGGCCAGCTCTGGAGCCCCACTCCATGGGCAGGGTCCCTGGTCTGTGCGGATTTCCGGCTACAGGAAAGTGAGCTGGAGGTGATGCATGAGCGCCTGCTGCTCCTGCCCCTGTGCAGCTCCCTGCCACCAGCGTCTGTGCTCTGCTCTGCTGAGCCAGCAAGAGCACTGTGCCCCCTCCTCCAGGAAGCAATAATGCTGCTGGCAGGGCTGCTCCTGGGCAGGCAGGCAAAAAAAGCTCCTCAGGCTCTCGCCCTGCAGCAATGCCCACTGCTAGCACAAGGTGACTTTTTTTCTTCCAAGCAGCACCTTTTGTGGCAGAAGCTCACATGATATCAGGGCTGTGGCCCACCCCTGTCAAAGCATGAGGCCAAAAACAGCACTGGGGGGATTCTAGCACTTTGTCCTTCCTTGTTGGTACCACCACCGTCAGCAGCCTGCCGGCAAGAGGAGCTGCGTGGGGCCACAATGGGCGATTCTGCCACTAGTGCAGTGGTTCTGCCAGGCTCTGACCCCAGGGAGGCAGAGGAGTGGGCTGCCATTGCTGCCCCAGAGGCAGGCTCACACTGTCCTCGCTGTGAGAGGAGGGTGTTTTGGTGCAATAATTACCCATGCGCTACGGGAAGCCCTGTTCAGTTCCTTTTTACCTACCCTTCGTTGCATGTACAGACCAAATCACCAACAGTGTGGTTGTGCTTCGGGGAGACAGTTCACTTTTTATTTCCAGCCCCCAGCCGCTTGTCCTTTGGGTTATACCACCTCTGTTCAAAGTGCCACCTGCCCTTCCAGCGCCGGGAGCGTGTTGATGCAGTATTCCACGAGCAGTGTGGGGCACGCACAGCTTGCACTCGAACTGGGGATTGTTTATTTTGTAATAAATGTACTTGAAGGCTTTCCGAGCCCCCCCGTGGAGTTGTACTGTTGCTGTACTGTGAGCTAAGTGTCCTTGTTTTCTATGTGGATCTTGACCCTGGCTTGCTCTGTCTCACTGGGCTGGATGACACTGTATGTTGCCTCTTTTCTCCTTCACCCTTTCCCTCCCTGCTAGCCTCCCTTCTCCCAAAGCTTTGGGTGGAAAACAGCTTCCCATTTTGTGGAATTTTTATGTAGAATAAACATTTGTAACTGTAAAGCTCTGGGTGGCACCTCTGTTTCAGGGGAAGGGAGGAGGTGACGGGGAGCAAGGGCTGAGGTGCGGAAAACCCCAGCAGCCTGGGAGCACTAAAGCATACAGGGTGGGCCTCATGCGAAGCGCCCACAGGATTCCACAGCAATCGCCACTTCTGCCAGGAAGAAGATTTGCCCTCATGGGACACACCTTTATACTGCCCGACTCCCTGTCTGCGGGTAAAGTGGAAGCTGGCAGGGAATGAGACACTGTATTCCCACCTCAGTACTCTCCTGCACCGAAAGCAGACACAGACCAGCAACATTTCTGACTCGTTGACTGTTTAGTGAGGAGGCGGGATATAATGTTCTGGCTCACCTGGAGCTCCAGATGGCTCACTGCACTCTCAGGAAGATAAGCAATAGCATTGCAGGCACCAAGTGGCCAGAGCACTCTCTGCCACTCTACGTTATCCAGGTTGGATAACCAGGATGGAAAGCTTTGCAGTTGGCTGTTGGGCAGCACCTAAGCCAGTTTACACCTTCAAGAGCCACAATGACCTGTGCCAGCAAGTCCCAGGCCTGGTGTGCCCATCTGTGCCATCCACAGGAGGCTCGCTGGAGGGGCCAACACATCATCCTCCATGCCAGCAGTGTCCGGAGCAATTCAGAAGCGAGGGCGGCGCTTTCGACCCGTGTATTTTGTGTCTGCTCGGACTTCCCTGTGGAGAAAAGTAGAGAGCAACTAAGCACAATCCACAGGTCATTCTGGAAGGGGAAGGGAAGCATGTTTGTGGCAAGAGTTTGAATGGGTGAGAGCAGGCCAGACCAGCACAGTAAGGCTCAGCTGAGGCAGGACCCAGCTGAACTTACTTGCCCTGTCGTCGTCTACGCTCCTTCTTCTCAAGGATCCAGTCCCGGCTTTTCTTCACAGACTTGCCCTTGGCATTTCTGAACCGTGTCCTACAGAGAAAGCCAACAGCATCTGGCGAGGAACTGAGGTGCAGTGGTAGTTTTCTGCCTTGGAAGACTGACAGCCAGAACTGGGAATGCCTTCTGCCTCATAAAACTAGTGAGTACCCCTCCCATCACCCCTGGTGAAAGAGGCTCAGCCAGCACCAAGGCAGGTGGCCAAACAGACCAACTGCAGACACACTGGGGGAGGCTTCCAGCCCCGGCTCTGAGCCACGGGATACCTACCCTCCGTGGGGCTGCAGGCCAGCACTCCCCTGTGCCGTATCTGACACACCAGCAGCACGCTGGGCTCTGGGACCTCGGTTTTGCTCAAGCAAAACCACCTTCCCTTTGTCTGCTCTACTCCGAACGAAGCAGACAAAGCCTCTGGCTTCCCAACAAGTAGCCAGTTCTGCTATTGCCCTCTAAGATCAGCTAACCCCTGGACTAGGCGAGCAGAGAACATCAATGTAAGAGGCCGGAAAACATGGCAGCCACAAGCTCCTGGCAGCCACGACGACTTCCCTCTGTTTTTTGTTCTCTGTCTCTCCCAATGGCTGCAAGAGGGGCTCCTCCCTGCATCACTACCATGGGAGGAGACCTGGCCAGGAGGTCACAGCTAAAGCAGAGCTAAGCAAAGAGTCTGACAGCAGAAGAAAGGGAACAGCAGGCTTCAGGCACAGCAGCCTGTCTCCCCGCTTAAAAAAAGCCATGCTTGGTATCACCAACACTGTAAACATTCCCCCTTCCATCACCATTGGCCTACACTACAGCACTGAGCTGGAGAGCCAAGTGCCAGACAGAAAGCGCACTTCAAACTGAACGCTCAGCTGCAGCTCTAGGGTAAGTGTCAACAAGAACCCCACAACGCCACCGGAAAGCCCTCCAAAGTAACCCGTTCCATTCCTTGTGTCTGGGGCCCTTCAGTAACATAAATCAAGTGCCCATGAGTGCTGCCAAGGGTCCTCCCAGTCCATTCCCTTCAGTCATTTTTCACATGGCAGCGCTGTGGTCCTTAGTCAGCAAAACCCAGCCCTTATACGCCCCCACACTCCTTGCTTGAGCAGGACTTGCAGCTTCACCCCCTACACGATACCTCTCATTGGTAAACTTTGCCTGATGTATCTCTTCCCCATCAGCACACTCAGTACCAAGGCCCTGAAAAGCAAAATTGGGAAGTTTATCTCTGCTCTGGAGCAGACAGCTAACAGACATGCCATCTAAATTAAGGGGAACCCAGGGCTCTGCAAGGGGAAGGTCTGGAGCAGGGACAAAGTGGTCTTCCAGATTATGGCAAAGAAACCAGATCCTGGGGAAAGCAGGGGTTGGTGAGACTGACAGCAAAATCACATCCGCACGTGCAGAGCTGCTTGGCTCCCACTCTCGCCCACAGCTCTTCCACATCACCCAGCAGCCAGGAAGGAAACTGCTGTCTTGCAGAGCTCCTCACCTTTGGTAATGTGCCAGATGCCCCAACAAAGAGACAAAGGAAGAACCTGAAAGAACAAGAACAAGGAGCATGAAGCTTGAATTCAGCATGCGATTCCCAAGCAAGACTGAGATTGTTTATAACAGAGTCAGATCTAAGCTGAAATTTCTGTCCAGGACTGTATCACAGGGGACAGAATAGCTTAGAAAAAAACCAAATAAATCGCTGCTAAACCCAAGCCTCACCACAAACACACACATACAGAGAGATACAGGACTCACTTCTTGGCTTTGGCGCTGTTGGGGTAATCTACCACCATTCCCCCTGTAAAGCCAGCTCTCATAGCTTGGGCAGTGATGAGCTCCAGCTGGAAAAAGAAGCACATGCAAAAGTTATTTAGCAGTCATCCACCAGCAATGCCCAAGAGAATTTTGGGCTTAACCACAGCTAACTGCACATGCCAATGATGGGTTGTTCCTGCTACTGTAAACTGCCCCAAGCTCCCAGTTCTGCAGTACCATCCGGACACCAGTCTGCTGCCTTTATTTGGTTCTCCCCGCTCCTCGGTCTAGCCTGGGTTAATTGGCACAGCAGATGCTCTAGGTGAGATACTAGGCTGGATTTTCCAGCCCTGGGGAGTTACAGTGCAGTGCTGATGACTACTGGCCAGTCTTCAAACCCAGTCATGCAGGGGAAAATAAAGGACAGCAAGTTCAGGTTGTGTCCTGCCAATCTCTCTGATTTAAAGGCTCAGCCCATAGAACCATAGAATCGGTGAGGTTGGAAGGGACCTTTAAGATCATCAAGTCCAACCATTAACCCCCCCTGACAAAAACCCCTTCTAAACCCTGTCCCTCAGCACCTCATCTACCCTTTTCTTAAAC
>VXBO01002653.1:0-11788 GCA_013400135.1 Rhinoptilus africanus | reverse complement strand
AACACATTGTATGATTCTATGTCAAAGTTCATTTATGTGCTTTTGATTCTCCCATGCTAGTCTGCTCTGTAACTAACTCCCCAATAGTTTTCTTTTTTCCTGACGCTCAAATCTCCGTATGAAACCCCATTTGTGGCCATTAGGGTGTTATGTCCAGAGCTGGGAGCTCTGATCATTCTTCTTGGGTAGCTTCTACTCTTGGGCCAGTGCATGAGACAATTCAGATTCCCGCATCCCAGACAGAAATTAAATTATTGCAAAGGAAACAGGAGAAGGTTTAGGCAGACAGGATTTCTTGGAAATAATTCTTACTACATATAGTAGGCTGCAATGTGGGCAAAATGTGTCATTAGAAAGTTGTTACTAGGTCAAGAGAAACTCTTTGAAAATCTTAAGGTAATCTCTGTGAACATCTTTCAAAACATCTGAAGATAAGTTTTGAACATCATACAAAACAAATGTACAGACAGACTAAAGAACAAAGAGGGAACAAACCCTTGCTTTTTCATACCTGAAGCTTTGGCTGTGCAGCAAATGGCAATTCAGGCTCCTACTGTCTAAACCGGTGAAGTATCCCTGAAGTTGCAGTTTCATAAAAACCCACTTTACTGGAGCCACAGTCTTCTTCACAAACAGCCTTATATGACTACTGAGTGCCTGGAAAGTGTAGAACTGCTGGTGTGTCCAGCCTCAGATGTGCAGGGAGAAGCACTGCAGGCCCATGGCCCACCAGACAGAGGAATTCCTCTGGTTGAGTTTCCTCAACAAAACCTGAATTATCAGTGTACACCACGAGGCCCATATCCATGCTGAAGGTGGGTGTAAAAACACCTCACACACATAAACAATTACCTCAGCAAAACAAAGGTAGCTAGACTACAACACTTCTTTTTTTCCTATTCAGATGTAGATCTGTGGTGCATTGACCTTGTCTGGCTGCCAGACATCCACCAAGCCACTCTCTCACTCCCCCTCCTCAGCAGGACAAGACAAGGACAGGGTGATAACTTACCAATTACTGTCATGGGCAAAACAAACTCAACTTGGGGAAAAATAATTTAATTTATTGCTAATTAAAAACAGAGTTAGGATGGTGAGAAACAAAAACAAAACTAAAAACATCTTCCCCCCATCCTCTCCCTTTTTCCCAGGCTCAACTTCCCTCCATTCCTCTTCTGCTGAGTGGTGCAGGAGGGATGGGGTATGGTGGGGTTGCTGTCAGTTCATAACACTTCAGCTCTGCTGCTCCCCACCTCACACTTTTCCCCTGCTGCAACATGAGGTCCCGCCCATGGGATATAGTTCATCAGGAACAGACTGCTCCAGCGTGGGTCTCCCACAGGCTGCAGTTTTTGCCAGAAAACCTGCTCCTGCATGGGCTCCTCTCCCCTGGCCTCGGTCTCTGACAGGAGTCTGCTCCTGTGTGGGCTCTCCATTGGCTGCAGCTTCCCTCAGGGCATATCCACCTGTTCTAGCGTGAGGTTCTCCACTGGCTGAAGAGAGACAACCTACTTCACCATGGTCTTCTTTACAGGCTGCAGGAGAATCTCAGCTCCAGCACCTGGAGCATCTCCTCCCCCTCCTTCACTGACCTTGGTGTCTGCAGGTTTGTTACTCACATTTTTTTCTCACTCTTCTCTCTCACAGCTTTACTCTTTCTTTAAATGTGTTTTTTTTTTTTTTCACAGAGGTGCCATCAGCTTCACTGATTGGCTCAGCTTTGGCTAGTGGCAGTTTTGCAGCCTGCTGGAACTGGCTCTGTCTGACAAGGGGGCAGCAGCCCCTGGTCTCCTAATAGATGCCGCCACTGAAGCCTTGCTCCCGCCCCCCCCCAAATCTTGCCGTGCAAACCCAATACAAGATCTCAATAGTTCTGTTCTGTCTTATGACACTGGAACAGATTGCCCAAAGAGGTGGTGGAGGCCCCATCCCTGGAGACATTCAAGGCCAGGATTGATGAGGCTCTGAGCAATCTGATCTAGTAAAGATGCACCTGCTTACTGCAGGGGGGTTGGACTAGGTGACCTTTAAAGATCCCTTACAACCCAACACATTCTATGATTCTATGATTATGTGCCACAAAGGGTGCAATCCCAGTATAACCACAGTATGCCTGCCTGCTGCTTACGTTGTTGGGCTCCAGTCAAAGAAAGGCCTGATCCCATGCAGAGGCCTGCGATGCTTCTTCTGTATGGAGTAGCAGCAGGACATGTGTTCTCCTCAGCCAACATCTAAAAAAAAAAAATGTAAAAGGGCCCTTCTGAGTCAGCAATCATGGTAATCATGAGGAGAGATATTCCAGCCCTATCATGCTAATTGATGTAGTTGTTGAAAACATCAGATGTGAGTATTTTGAAAGTTTTATTCATCACTATTTTCCGATGTCAAAATAATTATTAACTTTGATACTAGTGGTATCTGAGATGCCTGCAGTGAGGTTACAGTAACACACACAAAAAGTCTCAGTTCACATTTTAGTGGTTTGGGACTTCAGATGAGTCCTAGTAGCAGATAACTGTTCCATTTAGTAAGTGTTTATTGGTTTATAATTGTATATGTAGCTTTGGCTAAAGTATCTCCAAGACCGTGAAAAAGTCAGGCATTGCTCTAAAACATCAGAACAATAAAGAAGGCTTTAGGCACATACCACACTTTGACGTGAAGAAACATTTTTATGGCTTGTTCATTTGTTATAGCTTTCCCAGCAAATTAAAAACTATTCCAACAACCACTTCCCTTCAACCTCCCCTCAAGCTATTGAATTAGAGGAAAAAGTAATAGGAAAACACAAAGAAGGGGGTGAAATCTTTCAGCACTGAAGTGTTTTGGTCTGTCTTTTGCATTGTGTAACACAAATGTAGCTCAATAACTCTGGCACATCCCTTTGAGAGAGAAGCTTTGGCTTTTAAAGTACAATTCTTACTACAGTGAAAAGTGATTAACAGTACGACTGGGATTTAACTGTCTTCAAAATGCCCAGATTGGACAAGATCAGTTTAGAAATAAAAAAATGTGTTTTGCTACCTACCCATCTTATACACCTGCATGGGTTCTCTCTGTTTTGTGTACCATTGCCACATACAGTTTAATTTCAATTGTTGGTGATGAAATGTAAAACAGGAAGAGTCCAGTGGAAGACAACTGGGAGAATGGACGCAGAGGTGGCTTTATGAAGTTGTCTGCCTAGAACTCTTCTGAAAGAGCTGTTCCCGCACTGGCTATCAATGTAGCACAGGACTCAGGGATGTCCAGGGTTAAAAGTCCTTCTATAAATTATCTGTAAGCTGTAAAGAGTAAGGGATGGAGTAGGAGATAGAATAACAGTTCTGCCTTCTGAAGCATTCATAGTAGGAAGTTTAAGAACTCAGAGCCTGAGTTTGCAAAATCAGACTGTCAGTGTACATCAAGTCAAGTTTGGCACAAGTGACTGAAATTTTAAATGGAAAAAAGAGAGAGATTAAATGGCCAAATAGCTGAAACAAACTTTTCTTCTAAAATTTCTCCATCACCAAAAAAAATCAAGTCACAATCATTATTGTCTCATGGAAAAAGCCAAACTCAACAAAACCACACTTTTCTGAGCTGTATTGGTAAGTAATGTATTGGAGAACAAAGCAAGCATAGTTAGAGTATTGTGTACTATGTAAGTATTATGAGATGCCTGAAAGTCTATGTAGACCACATTAGTGACAGTACAAATTAGAGACATCCCTGGAAACATTGGCTTACTCTGTACACCAAACCACCTGGATACATATGACATGGTGAAAGATAGCTTTTTCTTCTTTAGACTGTGTGAGGCTTAACATAGCTGTCACCAGATCCACAGCTTGTACATGCCCAAGGCAGCACATAACAGGATATGCCACAATACACTAAGGAAATCCTAAATTTGAGTTGTGCTGCTATTAATAACTGCAAAAAATCATACTGAATCTTCCTTATGAATATATATACCTTTCAGCGGGTAATGTTCCTATGTTCTTCCAGTGATGCAAGAGGTATAATCTAAGAACGGCTTGCTGTGCCCCCTGGTTTTATCCATCAAATTTATATGGCATCTGTTGACTGACAAAGAAATTGAGTAATTCTACTAATTTTGCATAGATTTTCAGTGCTGGTGAAGGGACATTTGCTCCTTGACAGGTAGAGTAGAAGACATGGATCTGAACGATCTGTACATGGGTCTCCCTCACATTCATAAGTATCCAGTTATTGACTTAATTCTCCATTCACCACCATTATGCTGCTGTAATCATATCCCAATAGGTATGAGTCCATCAAGCAACTTCAGGGGTCATTTGCCTTTCCATTTTCTGCACTCTTGGTCAAATTAGAGGGCAGAATTGGCCTGTACATGACTAACACATAGAAAGATATACTCCTTTTTTGGAGACAACCCCTCAAAGAAAGGAGACCTGGCAGCTTTCTTGCAGATGAGCACGTTCATTAGATTTATCTTTGAGTAACCAAGAATTGGGTGTCACTGCCAGATAGTAGGTTATCCCGTCTCTCTCTCTCTCATTTCATTCCCAAATTGAATTAAAATGAAGCATTATGTCTCCACTACGATTATGTGATAGTAGTACTCCAGTTCAGACAAAAGAGCCAAGTTACTTGTGCTTTTTTGATCTTGCATTTAGCGTTCTCCTAGTTTTAATATAAATTACAATGTCCCATATTGCTCTCTGTTTAACATTAAATTAGAGACTGGAACTGCAGTGAAGCATTAATTCTAAAAATCTAGTGAATACTGTAAATAACATCAGAATAAAATAGAATAGTTCCAGTTGGAAGGGACTTACAACAATCATCTAGTTCAACTGCCTGACCACTTCAGGGCTGAACAAAAGTTAAAGCATATTATTAAGGGCATTGTCCAAATGCCTCTTAAACACTGACAGGCTTGGGGCATCGACCACCTCTCTAGGAAGCCTGTTCCAGTGTTTGACTACCCTCTCGGTAAAGAAATATTTCCTCATGTCCAGTCTGAACTTCCCCTGACGCAGCTTTGAGCCATTCCTGTCACAGGATACTAGGGAGAAAAGATCAGCACCTCCTTCTCCACTTCCCCTCCTCAGGAAGCTGTAGAGAGCAATGACGTCGCCCCTCAGTCCTCTTTTCTCCAAACTAGACAAATCCAGAGTCCATGGCTGCTCCTGATAGGACATGCCTTCCAGCCCTTCCTTTCTCTAGCTTTGTTGCCGTCCTCTGGACGAATTCGAGAGATGCTAATGCTCAGAAATCAAGAGTCAGAAACTACTAGAGATTTCCATAGGAAAAAGAGAAAGGCCTCTCATTGTCTTTTCCCCAACACCAGAGTCCAGAGGAGGGCCATGAAGGTGATCAGAGGGCTGGAGCACCTCTCCTATGAGGACAGGCTGAGAGAGTTGGGGTTGTTCAACCTGGAGAAGAGAAGGCTCCAGGGAGACCTTATAACTGCCTTCCAGTACCTGAAGGAGGCCTACAGGAAGGATGAGGAGGGACTCTTTATCAGGGAGTGCAGCGATAGGACAAGGGGTAACGGTTTCAAACTGAAGGAGGGTAGATTTAGATTAGATATTATGAAGAAATTCTTTACTGTGAGGGTGGTGAGGCACTGGAACAGGTTGCCCAGGGAAGATGTGGATGCCCCTTTCCTGGAGGTGTTCAAGGCCAGGTTGGATGGGGCTTTGAGCAATCTGGTCTAGTGGAAGGAGTCCCTGCCCATGGCAGGGGGGTTGGAACTAGATGATCTTTAAGGTCCCTTCCAACCCGAACCATTCTCTGATTCTATATTTACATTATTTCCTTCTACCAGTTAGAGGGGAAACAGATCATGCAAATTCTTGCATGATCTTGCAAACTCCACTTTTAGCTTCAGAAAAGTTAAAAGAACAAGTTGGGCTTCACCCTCTTCCCCAGAGTGAAAAAAAAAATCATCAAAACAAAAACTGCTGTAGACCAGAAAGTTTCTCTTCAGCCAACCCTGAATTCATAGGACTGAGTAAACCTCTTTGCCAACTCTTTGGTTTGTGATGAAAGGGTTAACTGCTGAGCCTAGACTGCCAGATAACAATCATAAGACAGGAAGAGAGGTGAACAGGATGCCCTAAGGGGGAGAAGAAGAATAAACATTAACCTGTGTTTGGCAAGTGGAGGGGAGCATCTCAGAAAAGATGGTCTGCTACCAAAGGAATTTCATAGATGTTATAGGATCGTAGGAAATCAGTTTGGAAGGGGCTGCAGGAGGTCTCCAGTACGATCTCATACCCAAAGCAGGGCCAGCTCTGAAATCAGACCAGGTTGCTCAAGGCTTTATCCAGTTGGGGCTTGAAAACCTCCAAGGATGGAGACAGTAAACCTCTCTGTGCCCCAGCTCTGCTGCTGGGCTGTTTTCATGGTGAAAAAGTTTCTCCTTGTATTCAATTATTTGCAGCTCTGAGGAAAGGGACCTAGGAGTCCTGGTGGACAACAGGATGACCATGAGCCAGCAATGTGCCCTTGTGGCCAAGAAGGCCAATGGCATCCCGGGGTGCATCAAGAAGAGTGTGGCCAGCAGGTGGAGGGAGGTCATCCTCCCCCTCTACTCTGCCTTGGTGAGGCCCCACCTGGAGTACTGTGTCCAGTTCTGGGCTCCCCAGCTCAAGAAGGACAAGGAACTGCTGGAGAGGGTGCAGCATAGGGCTACCAAGATGATGAGGGGACTGGAACACCTCTCCTATGAAGAAAGGCTGAGGGAACTGGGTCTCTTTAGCCTGGAAAAGAGGCGTCTGAGGGGGGACCTAATCAACACTTATAAATACTTGAAGGGTGGGTGTCAGGAGGATGGGGCCAGGCTCTTTTCAGTAGTGCCCAGTGACAGGACAAGAGGGAACGGGCACAAACTTGAGCACAGGAAGTTCCACCTAAACCTGAGGAGGAACTTCTTTCCCTTGAGGGTGGCAGAGCACTGGAACAGGCTGCCCAGGGAGGTGGTGGAGTCTCCGTCTCTGGAGACATTCAAAACCCGCCTGGATGGGTTCCTGTGCA
The DNA here is from genome assembly GCA_013400135.1 of Rhinoptilus africanus. Lineage (NCBI taxonomy): Eukaryota > Metazoa > Chordata > Aves > Charadriiformes > Glareolidae > Rhinoptilus > Rhinoptilus africanus. The sequence continues at coordinate 4,777 of VXBO01002653.1, read as the reverse complement.
ACCTGCTCTAGGGTGGCCCTGCTCTGGCAGGGGGTTGGACTAGATGATCTCTAGAGGTCCCTTCCAACCCTATGATTTTATGATTCTATGAAATATCGATAGATTTCCCATCAATTTTGTCTTTTGGTACTTCAGATCAGAGTAAAGCTACAAACAGGTAATGTTTTTCTTTTTTGGTTTACCCACAAATTGTAATCTCCTCTCTTACCTTTCGACTCGGTACTGTCTTAACTGCCCCAGTGCAAGAGTTACATCCCTGAGCACTTTCCCCTTGGCAGCTCCCAGGAACAATGTGATGGTCCTTTAAGGTAAAATGGCACTCCAGCTAACAGTCTGGATTGCATTCCTGAAATAAAAACTTCTGAGACAGGATGAGTGAAGGCAGGATTTTAAATACACAGCAGAATAGCAAATTCTGTCAAATAATACCCCACCCTGCCCCCCATCATCTATATGCTTTTATGTCACCATTCTGTCACTCCACTCAAATGGAGACGGGTGCTGTTATTTCACTGTCCCCCTGCAACCATTCTGAAAGAAAAAAACCTGCATTTCCATTTGCCTTGGCCCCTTTCAGAGTCATAGAATCATACAAAGGAGTTGGAAGGGACCTTGAAGATCATCTAGTTCCAACCCCCCTCCAGGGACACTTTCCACTAGACCAGGTTGCTCAAAGCCTCAAAGATCACTATTACTTTTTATCAATCAAATCTATACACATATATATTCACAGATATACACACACACACACAGGTCACTCATTTATGATTTATCTTTATACACAAAAATTGGTTAAGTTCATTTAGTTCATAATTGCAGGATATCATCTACCATAGCAGACTCTCAGGGCAGGAAAGATGGTATGAAAATCATCATGGTTCGTGCATGTTCACCTCAAAGAGTTTGCTGGATGCCACCTGATGAAGCTAGCTCAGGTTTCATCACCATTATGTCATCCTGAAAAACACTTATTGATCACTGTTAGTATTATATAGCAATTAACATAATACAGCTCAGAATTAAGTATTCTCACACAGGGTCAAATTTCCTCCAGGTATGCACTGAACTTCCCCATTCTTCAGCATCACCCACCAAGTACATCCAGGTCCTTGAGCAAAAACAGTCCTACGAATGGGTTTGCCTTTGCTTGAGGCAGGAAAAACCCAGTTTTCCCCAACATATTCCTTTCATGCACCACAGGGACTTTATCCCCTTCTACTGTATGTAAAAGGCCTGACTGAGCTGGACCAGCTCCATTGATGGATTCCCCTGGTGTTACCTAACCAGGTAGCTTGTGCTAAATGCTTGTCACAGTTTTTAAAGGATCCACCACCCATTGCTTTCAGGATGTTTTTTAACAATACATTGTATCGCTCAATTTTCCCAGAAGCTGGTGCATGATAGGGGATATGATATACCCACTCAATGACATAAGTGGGTATAATTTGGCCAATTACTTATAAGATTGTTTGTGAAATGAGTCCCATTGTCTGACTCAATTCTTTCTGGAGTGCCATGTCACCACAAGACTTACTTTTCAAGGACCAGGATGGAATTTCGGGCAGTGGCATGGGGTATGGCATAGGTTTCCAACCATATGGTGCTTCCTTCCACCATTGTGAGCATATAGCCCTTACTCTGTCAGTTTGAGGGAGTGTGATATAGTCAATTTGCCAGGCCTCCCCAAATTTATATTTCAACCAGTGTCCCCCATACCACAAAGGTTTTAACCTTTTAACTTGCTTGATTTCGGAGCATGTTTCACAGTCGTGGATAACCTGCGCAATAGCGTCCATGGTTAAATCCATCCCTCGGTCACAGGCCCATTTATATGTTGCATCCCTTCCTTGATGACCTGGAGTGTAATGGGCCCACCGAGCTAAAAACAGTTCACCTTTATGTTCCCAGTCCAAATCTGTCTGGAAAATCTTAGCAGCCTGGTCCACTTGCTGATTGTTTCTATGTTCCTCAGTGGTTTGACTCATGGGTACATGGGCATCCACATGGCGTACTTTCACGACTAGTTTCCCTAGCCAGGCAGCAATATCTTGCCACAATTCAGCAGCCCAGATGGGTTTACCTCTGCGCTGCCAGTTGTTCTGCTTCCACTGCTTTAACCACCCCCATAGAGCATTGGCCACCATCCATGCGTCAGTACAGAGATAGAGTATTGGCCACTTTTCACATTCAGCCATGTCCAAAGCCAGCCTGATGGCTTTTACCTCTGCAAATTGATTCAATTCACCTTCTCCTTCAGCAGCTTCTGCGACCTGTCGTGTAGGACTCCATACAGTAGCTTTCCACTTTCGATGTTTTCCTACAATATGACAAGACCAATCAGTGAACAAGGCATACTGTTTCTCATTATCTGAGAGTTCATTATATGGTGGGGCTTCCTCAGCACGAGTTACCACCTCCTCAGGTGACATTGTGAAGTCTTTGCCTTCGGGCCAGGTTGTGATCACTTCTATGATTCCTGGATGACTGGGGTTTCCTATTCAAGCCTACCGTGTGATTAATGCAACCCACTTCCTCCAGGTAGCATTGGTGGCATGATGAGTAGAAGGAACTTTACCCTTGAACATCCAGCCCAGGACTGGTAATCGGGGCGCCAGGAGGAGTTGTGCTTCAGTACCAATTACCNCATGGCAAATAGTAGGGCTGTGTTTCCACCCCTGGGGCAGTCAATTCCAGGTGTACTGGACATCCCTCCAGGTGAAAGCAAACTGTGGCCTGTACTCTGCTGCTAAAGGAATAGAGAAGAATGCATTAGCAATGTCAATTGTAGCATACCACCTAGCTTCCTTTGCTTCCAGTTCATATTGGAGTTCTAGCATGTCTGGCACAGCAGCATTCAATGGTGGTGTGACTTCATTCAGGCCACGATAGTTTACTGTTAGCCGCCAGTCTCCGTCAGACTTTTGCACTGGCCATATAGGGCTGTTAAAGGGTGAGCGAGTCTTGCTGATCACTCCTTGGGTCTCCAGCCGATGAATCAGGTTCTGGATGGGAATCAGGGAGTCTCGGTTGGTGAGATACTGTCATCAATGCACCATGGCAGTAGCCATTGCCACCTGCTGATCTTTAACCCTCAGCAGTCTCAACACAGAAGTGTTATCTGAAAGACTGGGTAAGATAGACAGCTGTGTAATGTCCTCAGTCTCTACAGCTGCTATTCCAAAAGCCCACCTATACCCTTCTATGATTCTATGGTCTTCTTCAGAGGAATCCTCTCCTACATTGTCTGGCTTGGGCTGGTCTTTGTCATCAGAGGCAGGAGAACGAGCTAACTTTTTCTGTTTCCTGGTCACTGGGGCAACTTGTGCCGGTTCTGCTGGTGTTTGGGTAGCAGCAGCGCTCGTTTTTGGAGCAGACGGAGCCGTAACCGTGCTCCTTGTCAGGGCTGGAGCGGCCGGTGCCACTACGGGCGGGGCTGGTGATACAGGCGTGAGGGGGGCAGGCGGCGAGTGACTGACCGCAGGCTGCGGTGTGACCGGTGCTGCCATGGGCCGGGCCGGTGCCTGTGCCATGGCTTTTGCCGTGGCCTGTAGGGGGGCAGAAGATGTGGGCCTGGCCGATGACGGGGCCTGTAGGGGGGGCAGATGATGCCACTCGGGCTGGTGTCAGGGCCGGTGGCGTTGTTTGTGTCTGTGTTGTGGCTTGGGCAGTAATCTGAGTTGTTTGATTTTCTGCTGTAGCTTTCAGTGGGGGGGTTGTCTGAATTCGTACTGCAGCTTTCGGTGGCAGGGCTGTCTGAGTTTCTGCTGTGGCTTTTAGCGGTGGGATTGTCTGAATTTCTGCTATCTTTGACTTTGGCCGTGGGGTCTGAGTAGCAATATCAGGTGTCTCATAATACTCGCTCCTGCACTGATATTTAACAATAAACCACCCCTGCAACACATTCAGGAAACCCAACAACAAAATCACGTATGAATGAAAGTAACATTCACTCTCTAAACAGCCTGAAGGTTTCTCATTCCCTAATTCTGTTACTGTTACTTTGGCATAATCATCAAAGGGCAAAGTAAACTTTCCCCAGGTAAAACCAAGAGTGTAATTAGTAAAAGACTCCATCACAAGATGCCCAAGATATATAGGTAGAATAAGCAATTCCAAGCAATTATTTTATAAATCTGAAGACAAATCCACACCAACATAGCATGCTTAGACCACTGCATCCAAACACAGAGAATAAATAAACCATGCAATATATTTGACCAGTTAATCCCCATTGCATCAATTAACTTCATACAAAACTCTCTAAAGGCACAAAACAAGATTTCATGTAAGAACGACATGATGTGAACTGTCTGTTCTCCCTGAACAAATTGGAATTCAAACTATTCAGGCAATCTATCAGAGCTCCGTTCGGGCCCCATATAAGGCGCCAATAAATCTGTTGTGGTTTTGGCCAAATTGGCCAATGGCCAGCGACAGATGCTCCCCCCCAGCCCCCCATGCAGAGAGGAGGAGGAGAGATAAAGAGAGATTTATGAGTTTAGAAGAAACTAAACTACTTTAATAAAATATTAAGAATAAAATAAAAAGGAAAATAATGAAATAGATACAATATATACAAAACTGTATTAAGCTCCCAGGATGATGTCACCAGCAGGCACTGGNATTAAGCTCCCAGGATGATGTCACCAGCAGGCACTGGGGAAGTCCCAGGCTGGACTCAGCGACAGGTGGGAACCGGGTTCCAGAGTTGGAGCCAGGAACACATGGATTGGGATCAAAGGCATATGAACAAGCAGGGTCCTCCTCTGACATCGGC
>VXBO01002652.1:152821-200396 GCA_013400135.1 Rhinoptilus africanus | reverse complement strand
CAGCCAAGCGCTCGCCATCCCCGGGGTGGGTGAGCCCCCTGGTCCCCGAGCCCCGCCGCCCTGCAAGCCCTGGGAGTAAGGGATACCAGCTTGGCCACCCCCGGGAAAGCCGCTCCTGAGAGCAGCGAGGTTTCCCGATACACCCCCAGGGGACCCTGGCACCCCCCAGCACCTTCCCTGAGGAGTACGGGGCAAAAAGGCTCCCAAAACGTGCTGTGACCCCCTGACAGGCAGAGGACTCGCCTGTCGTCAGGCGGGTCGTGATAGGGAACTTTGATTTTAGCAGGTATGAAGCATCAGGACCCAGGGATGTATAAAGGATCCGCGTATTCCGGCTACCCCTTCCTCATGCTCTCAGACCCGTATCTGCCCAATGGATCTATGTCACCTCTGGTGAGTTCCTCCTCTCCTTACGGAGAAGTTTCGTGGCCTCTCTCTCTGCCGAAGTCTGTCCCAGGTGTTGCGCAGGCACCTACACGTGCTTTTTTTTCTTTTTTTTCCCTGACAAATTACATCCCTGTTTCTAAAATGCTTGTTCTGCCCAAGCTGAAGGCAGAAGGAGTGGGAAGGGGGAAAGATGCTCGGCAGCAAGCGCCTGCTTGGCTCCGAGTTTGCTGGAGGAGCTTCTTTTCTGACCTCCCCATCCCCTAGGTTCGCCTTTCCTCCTCCGGCAATCAAAGGCTAATATCTCATGTAAGAGTGGCCCTTCCTTTTTCTGGGTCATGGGCTTTGGAGCCAGGCGGCGTTGGGTGTTTGTGCTGAGGGATATGTCCCGCGGCTTAACTGGAGTTTGACGTTATCTGCTTGTAAAATGGCCAGGTTTGGGCCTGCCTTCGGTTAGGGCTCTGTTGTGGATGGTGGCCCAGAAAGTGGCTTTTATGCTTCTAAAATGTCATAGAGGTTTTTAGGAAAAGGCTTTAATGCTGCTGGAGGGCTATTCCTGTCTTCTTCCTGTAAAGTTTTTCCCTCTTGGGTCAAATCGGCTTTAGTAATTATGTATATTCAAATGTTTATAAGTTTTGCGATCTGACTAATTAAACTAAAGGCTTCTCTACAAAAGCTGTCTTTTCCCATCACCGTCTCTATCAGAACTTCAGAAAATAGTGTCCCGGCATTGCAGTGGATAATCAGTGCTCGTGTTGCTCCTGAGGAGCCGGCATGCCTGCATTCATTTCAGAGGTTATTCCACATTTACAGTCGGTAAATGAGAACAGGACATCATTTGGTTTATTTCAGCTTTAGTTTTAAACCTGTAAGGGGACAAGGTTTAAAAGAATACATAATGCGCTCCTTAATTTGGCCCCTTTGTCACTAGAGGGGCAGGTTGTTAAACTGGCGTTAGGAAAAACTGATGGATTGCAGGGCATGAAACTCCAGTTAGAGCGTGATAAAATACTGTTTGCTGGAGTCTCTGCGTGTCCTCCGGCCCGACGCCACTGCCCTGTGTGGCAGGAGGAGATGGGTCCCTGTCCCCTCTCCATCCCCCAGCACAGCCCTTCTTGGTTACACTGGGGAGATGATTTTCCCTGTTACAGGCTATTGTAACCTTGCTGAAGTCCCTGTGCAGGTATTGAGGATCTGTCCCTAAATTTTGAAGTCTTCCTTCAGTTTATAGCAAGAAGTGTTTGCAAGGCAGGGCCAATGTGCGTTTGTTGTAATCCGAATAAGCATTTCTTCTGTTGCTTCCCACCTTGTGTCCCTTCCTCCAGGTGCCAGGTATCCCCCTCACCCCTCTAAAATACCAAGTTGCTCTCTTCTTGATACGTTTTAAACGGTGATGCTAAATACGTCTTACTTAAATACATTTAGTTTGCTCCCTGGTACAGAGTCTGGTCAAATTCAGAGTTACGTTAGCCCAGCAACTATGTGCTGTAGTAGACCATTTCTTTTAATCCTAAACTCTTACTGGACGGGCAACAAAGTGCGGTAGCCTATTTATTAAATTAAGCTAAAAAGTCGATTGTGGTTTGTGAATCGCCTTTCCCCATGATAATGGAGTAAAAAACCCCGGGGTAGCTGTGGGAGCAGCAGACAGGAGTAAATGGAGTGTGCAGAACTCGAAGGGGAGAAAACTGAGCAGCAGAGAGGGGACCATCCTGTCCCCTCGAAAGCCACCGAAATCACCCGCTGCCCTGGCCCCTTCACTTAGGCCTGGTCGCATCCTGCGGCGTTTTGCGTGGCGTGATTTAAAAAGCTGATTTGATGTTTTCAGCTAAAAATCTGTTACCGAACAGGCAGGGGAAGACTTCTTCCTCAGATCAAGGCTGGTCTTTTGGTTTTTCGACTTGGTGCAATAGCTATTCCGATATATCTTTCTGGGCAATTCCATCTTGTATTTATATTGACTGTGCAAAGGTTATCATAGTAAATTATGTATTGCTCTCAGATAGATTTATTGCTGCTATGTATATTGCATGAAGTGTGGGCTATAATCTGGTGGCTGCTTCCAATAATTGAGGAGGTCAGATCTGTGACCGAAGATTGCAGTTACTTAACCATCCATAAAAGTGTGTTTAATTAACACTTTAGCGCAAGTAGGGTCGGGGAGGAGGGTTGTGTGAGTGAATGGGATTACGTATCGCAGTCATGCGGGCACTTGGTAGTGGAGATTATATTTTGGTTAATGGGGCTTCCTGGAAACGGTTGTTTGCAGCTAGGATTGATTTCAGAATCTCCAAAAAATAAAAATGAAAAAATTTAACCCAAGAGTACTTCAGTAAACTGGCCGGGCTTTACATTTCGCTCATTGAAAAATATCACACTGCTCCCTGACAGACGCAGGGCGGCCGGCGCTGAGGCTGCGGGTTCAACCCCCGCCCTGCGACGCACCGTAAAACCACATTTATTTTTTTTCTGCGGGCTCCCTCCGAACCCCGGCAGGGTGCTGCCAGCGGTGCCGGAGCCGGCCCGGAGGGTGTGTCACTACCGGCATTACCGACCTGCTGCTTTCCTTTTTTTTTTTTTTTTTTTTTTCCTCTTATTTTTCTCATCAGCACCACTTCTGCTTCGTTTCCCTCAAGGTGGTTGGAGCCCACTAACTGTTACGCCGCTCACCCCAGCATCCTGCCCGCATCTCCCCAGCCAAAATTGGCTCTTTTTACCAAAACACACCCACTTGTGTTATTTACATGCTCTGGTGTCGCTCCCAAGTGATGCACAGATCATGTCTGGGTGCCTGACATCAGCAAGCCCAGCTGATGTCCCCGGCGAGGTGGCAAGAGCATCCTGCAGCCCTTGGCTGGGTGGGCCACCTTTGCTGTAGGTGACAAACGCCAGTTTGGGGCTGTTCAGCTGGAATGACGCTGGTTTCAGCACACACAAGAAGCCTGGACTGGCAGGAGAGTCATCAAAGAGAGAAAGGAGGACAGGGGGGTGGCCAGGGTGTGCAGGCGAAGGGGCTCCTGGAGCTGGGACAAGGCTGAGCCCGGATGTCCCCTGGTTTGGGAGCATGCCGTGAACCCCCCTCAGCTGGCCGGGATGGGGAGGGCACCTTCTGGGTCAAGTGTGTTAAGAGCATCTCAGTGCAGGCTCTGAAGATTCCGAAATCTCGGAATTTTGCAAGGCACCAGGAGAACCATTTCTCTCCCGGTGTCTCATCCGTGGTGGTACATGATTCTGCCAACTCTTGCCAATTCCAGCTTTTCCCAGACTGCGATATAGAGGATTTGCTGGTTAAAAATCTGCAAGAAACTCCCAAAGAATATTAGCAAGCTGAGGAACTGTTTTTCTAAATGAAATACAAAATCATAAAACTATATCCTTTTTTAAATAGTACAAATGACTTTAAATCAAATTAAGGTACATCCTTAGTAAGAACATCAGCCTTTTAGGTGGTTACAAACATTAGAGGTCAGACATGGTCAAACATGTTAACACTTTGATCAGATTAAAATATTTTTCTTGCTACAGTTGTATAATTGAGTTTAGACCCGAGGGGGTTTTCTGAACATTGTTATATCTTGTACCATGTGGTAGTTAAATGGTAGAAGGAGCGCTTATAAGTTCCTTTTGTAAATAGGTTTATAAAACAGGGGAATGAGCCGTGCTGTCCCGTATGTAGGGCACAAGCTCTCCCCACTCCGGTCAGTGGGAGAGCTCTCGGGGGGGGGGACGACACACTCTTCACACCGTCTGTGCACCTCTGTTGGGTGTAGTGAGCGTGTGAGGTGTGTGGAGGCAGAATTAAAATGTCTTATTTATAAAGCTGGACTTTCTCTGTGTGAGAAACAGAGGTCCAAGGGCCTCTATTTCTTTGGAAAACAGACGCTACCTAATTTTCTTAATTACTCAGTTCTCTAACCAGAGCTCACGGAGGAGCAGAGGGATGGTGGGACCTCCCTGAGCTCTGCACATCTAAAATCCCCAAAAGAGATGACAGGCCTGGGAGATGGTGCCGATGTTCAGAGCCAGCTCCCCGTGGTCCGCCGGGCTCCTGGAGCTCGGTTCCCGTGCAGTGGGTTTGAAATGTCCCCTCGGGCAGGGCAAGATGAAAGTGCAGTTACTGCTGGCCTGGGGCCACAGGTCCCAAACCTCCATCATGAGGTCAAAAAAGTCCTGCTGGCCTTGGCCGGGCAGAAGCTCAGGGAGCATCAGCTGAGCCCTGGGATGCGGCTACTCCTGCTGCAGCCCCTTCCCCCAGGGCTGCTCCATCCCTCGGCGGGGGGAGGCTCTTGCCCCCCCAGCAGTTGGCGGAAGGAAATCTGCAGCTCAGCTGCTGCTGTGGAGAAGCCCTTCTGTCCTAGCCTGCGCCGTCGGGGCAATGCTTTAGTATGGTTTTTTCCTGCGTCAAGTTCTGAGCCTGTGGAAACCAGTGGGAAAACTCCCCGGAGTCGCCTTGTGGCGGGGGTCTGTCGCCGCTGCATCCCTGGCCAGATGTTGTGTGCGGGGAGGGAAGGCAGCTGCAGACACCCAGCAGCTCCGCGCCTTCCCGGCAGCGCCTGCTGCTGCGGGAGAGAAACACCACCAACAGCATCCCAGCCAGGTTCCCTGGCAGCAGGGCTCGTGCCCCGGGACCTCACCGGGACACCGCTCTGTCCCCGTAAATTGCTATATTCCCGGCAGAAAGCGCTCGGAGTGGGGTGGCTGCTGATGGGCGTCCTGGCAGACGGACAGATGAGTAATTTGTTCCCTCCTGACCAGAGCGAATCCACTTCTTCCAGCTCTTCTACCTGGCTTGAAAGGGGATAATGGTGAAAATAACCTTTTTTTTTTTTTTTCTTTTTAATATGAGAGCATAATGTCGGATAGGTGGATGTACCAAGGCACAGGGCTTCCGAGGTCATTTATTGCATGTCTGATTCAGCCTTGGTTCCCCCCCAAGGAAAATTCTTGTGTTAATTTCTGAGCTCGTATCACACCCTCAATTTTGAAGCAGAACTTCCCTTTGAAATAAATTAGAGAGTTCTGCTTAAGAAGCAGTGACATGATACAGCACTGCCTGTGTGTGGTCTAATATAACCTTATTTTTAAAATTGTTTGGAACGAAAAAAAGAGAGAGAAAAATGTCACAGGGAAACAAAAGCAAGCTTTATGTAAATCCGTGCATGTGAATAAGCGCGCACGTGATTCGGATGGTTCAACAATATCTGCTCTCCCACTGGGATTCCTTCGCAGGCTACCCTGGAACTGGCTTCCCAGGCACGGGATGCTTTGTCAGTGGGGAGTTGCTATATGAGATTATGTACGGTAAAGGCACCGTTCCTGCAAGCCTCCAACTGTTGCTGTTCGTGAAGTGTTAGTAGCTCAACCGGTTGAGAATTTGGAGAGAAAAGCAAAAACCTAACATCAGCCCGAGCTCCCAGAGCTCATCCATGTTAATGATTAATACTTTTGAAATTTTAACTGTGAAGAACAAAGTGATTTGGGGGTTAGCGGCGCACGACGTGTCCAAGATGAAAGAACAGAGCTGGTCTGGCATCCAAAGCTTTACCGGAGAGAAGGGGGGAGCAGTGGGAGGGCGGCGAGGAGCTCTGTGGCTTATGGTCCCTCTCCTGCCGTAAGTCTACAGGCATCATTAAATTCCTGCGTTTGGGTGGAAACTCTGACAAATCCGTATGGTCGGGTGTGCTGGCCTTTGCTTTCCCGAGGTACCTGCTCGAGTAACCGCGCGTGTGTTCCTGTGACTAAACAGACACGGCCGACTCCCTAGGGATGACTCCCTTGACTGCTCTCATAGATCATCTGTAAAGGGCCAGATCCTAATCGCAGGCTGAATCCTCTCTATCTCTAGCGTGATCTGCAAGTGAAGCAGGTTTTGAGGATACGGGTGGTGTGAGCTGCACACCTGAGATTGCAATCTGGTCCGGACTGTGTGTGTCTGGGTGTACGCCACATGGTGCTTCTTGGTAGAGCACAGTCAAGAGCTGAGAAATATCACCAGTTCTGAGGAAGCATCTACGTCTTGCCGTTAATTTCACACCCGCAGTTCTTTGACTGCCCTTTGGCCGTGAGTGATTCAGCAAGACTGAATTTAGTCTTCGTTTCATACGGGTTGGCCTTTGAGCCCCCTCGCAAGTTCACCCTCGGGAAGGTGAAGGAAGGACCCGTGCATCGGTGAGCATCATGTCTGCTCCTGGGGAAGCTGTGCTGGGCAGGGGGGGTTTGGGTGAACAGCAGTCAACTAAAATCTCCCACGCCATACGCGAGTCACAGATTTCCCAAGAAATCCTCAAGGATTGTCTTCTCCCATCTGTTGCATTGATTTGAAGAGGGACTTGACGGCAGACATCCCCAGCACTGTCCTCTTGGAGAGGGCACTGCCGCTGCAGGAGCTTCTCTCCATTCCACCCCTCTGAGGCTTTGGGCTGTCCGCAGCCATCACGTAACACCTCTCCTTTCCTTTGCTGCTCATGTCCTCGGATTCCCAGGCCTTTACCGCTCCAGCTCACCCCTCTTGGTGCCAGGAGATGGCTTACATCAGCATCTTTCCCAGCCTGACGTGTATATGCTCTTACCTCATCATTTACCAATGGTGGGTGGAGGGCACGGAAATTGGAGAGGAAGTACAGATTGCTTCCCGAGCTCTTTGCAGAGCCACTGCGGCAGGGAAAACTTCTCAGCCTGACCAAATCCCAGGCTGATGCCAAGCCGGGATGTGTGAGTTGTGTTGTCTGTTGTCCCTCCCCCCACATACCCCACCCTGCCACCAGGTTCTTTCATGTGCAATTCTTCCAAATCTCCCTTTAAAAAATCAGCTATAACATACTTGCTCTCTGTGTCTGGAGGAGGAAACAAAGGTTCGGTAGGAGGCCGGGTGACTCAGAGGGTTGGTAACAGGATACAGAGCTGGTCATCTCCTAGTTTCCAGTTTTAATCCGACTGAATCAGTAAAGACCGATGGCCTGGTCTGTCCGGCAGGGCACGTCCCCCTCCAGCCCCATGGCGTGAATGATGGGATGTTCTGGGAGCCTGCAGTGTCTGTACCAGGCCCTCTGCGAGTGTCAGCCCAGGTCTCGGCTCCCCCCGTGGGGCTGCAGGTTCGGCACACGCTGCTGCCTCGCAAACCCACCTACTTCATTTCTTAAAGGAAGCGATTGCAACATCACGCGCCTCCCAGTCGTGATTACGGCAGGATCCTTTTCTTGGTCCCCTCCCAATGACCTTGGACCAGGAGCTCTTGCCCTCACCTTCTTACGAAGCAACTTATCACTGCTCTGTCCTGTGTCCCTTTCTCTGATTTTGGCCTTTGGGTCTTTAATTTATGACCATTCCCGAAGTTATGAAGGACTGTTCCACCACGCCTGCCTCTGTGAGGTGGTTTCATGGAGCAAGTGGGACATTTGGTCAATCCTGAGGATGAGGAGGGTGAGCAGAAGCAGCAGTACCCATCCCGAGCATCCCGCTGGCTGGAGGCGCTGGGCGAGGGGTCACCAAAGTGGCTTTAAACCACGGCTCCTCTCCTGTCCACCGCTTCTGTGCTAATCACAGCTCAGCTGCAACGAGAAGAATCTGTTTCCTTGTGTTTCACGGGGTCCCAAAATTAGTATTTTGTTAAAGAAAACAATAAACTCAACAATGCTGTGGTAAGTTTTTGAAACCAAAGTAAAGCTAGATACTAGAATCTAGAGCACTTTTCCCCTCTGGTTATAACAACTTTACATTTGATTAAATGATAGGCAAAAAAACCGTCTCAACAGTATCTCCTTTGTTCCATTGAGAATCTGGAGCTATAATATACAAAGTACATGTCTGCCTTGAAGAGCTATGCAGTAATCATGGACTGACCCAAAAAAAAAAAAAAAACCCAACTTTTTTTTGGTTTTGTTTTTGTTTTTTAAGTCATTCCACTTGTACAGTGTATGTTGAATTTGTTTTCTGCTGTGGTTTGCTCTGAGGAATAGCACACGCGAGCGTAAACAGAGGTTCTCCTCTGATGGGACTCAGACAAAAGCAAAATGCGAAAGGCTAGGATTGTAAAGTATGTTTGACTCAGCATGAGGGGGGTGCAATTATAAACACGCCTGTGGAAGAAGTGCCGGGGAGACTCTCTTCCCAGCAAAATGCTCAGAAAGGGTCAGAAATTTGGGATTTTTACTCCAACACTGAGAAGATGGCGCTGCGGAGATGGCTTTCGTGTTTAGGAAATAAACCATCATAAGATCTACCACATGAAAATGTGTTGTTCTTAGCACAGAGAGGCCCCTGCATTGGTTCTCGTTACGTGCCACTGCCCTGGAGTTAGTGGCGCGGGAGCGGAGATAGCGAGGAGGAGTCATCGTCCTCTCCAAACCTGGCTTTGTATGACTTTGCCCTGACAGAAGAAAAGCCAATTCTAACAGGGGAGACCATGCACAACCCCTGACACCGGCATAGCCTGGGGTGAAAGTTGGTCCCTGAGCTTTGGCTTCCTGCTGTGGTGTGTGCCCGCTGTGGCGTTCCAGCTTTGACATCCCACCGTCCAGAGGGACGCGTGGATTCACAAATCCACGTGACGTTTTGCGGGATAGCATCATGCTGTGTTTGAGCATTCCTTTGGGACAGCCAGTGCTGTCACATAGGACAAATTAAAATATGCAGATGAGCCCTAAATCCCAAACAGAAGCAACAATATAAAATAAGAAATAAAATTTAAAAAGAAAACCCCAACAACCCACCCAAACCTTTTTGTTTAACTTTCTCTGATACAAAGCAATTTCTCCCGGACTGTACACCATATGAGACACATTATAAATGCTCTTGTAAAATCCACATCATTATACCACATGAAAGGCTGGGTCCTAAAAATAGCCATTCAGAGAGGATGCAGGCTAGTAGCAATTTCGGTGATCGTGAAATAGTTGTGTTGACATCTCTATGCATGCACACCCACAGAAAGCTTTGACTTTTGAATATTCTTAGCAACATTTGTGCTTTATGGAATTTTCCACGTTCTGGTCCTATGAATAGTCTCTTAACCCGGGGTGTTCCTTTCTCATCTTATCCCTGTGTTTCTAACCCTGATTTTATTGAGAAAATGACTAATTTTTTTTTTTTTTTTTAGATATTTTACATGAAACTCTCTCCCTGCTGTCATTTTGGCAGTGGTTGACGGTGTCAGTTATATTTCCCTTTTTCCTATCAATGGAGATATTTTCTTTTCCCTTCAGTAGACACACACATCCCTGATATTTGTGGGCTTAACTGTCAAAACGTAAACCTAGAGCTTTAGTTGATAATGTGAGGAGCTGCCGCATCTGCCGGGACTTTCTATCTGCTGTAGTGTTCAAAGGCAAGTTAACTGAAATCTGCAGTAACTACCCGGTAATGTATCCACAGCAAAAATGTGCTTCCTTGTGCCGGCGATCAGAACTTTTTGTTTGGGAATATGAAAGGGTGCAGCCTCCTGGCTGGAGCGCCTTTGCAGCAAAGCCCTGGCTGGGATGGAGTGCCGTAGCTCGGGGACACACAACACGGTCCTGCCAACTGATACCGCCTCCCATCTTTTTGAAGAGCTCATCAGATTTGGTTTTATTGCTGTTGTGTTTTGGTTTTAGCTTGTTATTTGTTTGAAAGCATTACTATAGGGATCGTTTTCTGCAGAAGCGTTTGGAACGTCAGTGCTGATCTCTTGTTTGCATTTTTCTTTTACAAGGAGAGATGGGGATGTGGAGACGTACACCTTCAAACACCGGGACGTCTGAAGGTTGTAGTTTAAGCCCATCCATGGTTTTAAGTGTGTGGCCCCGCTAAAGCCAGTAGGAAACAGTCTGTTTCCTCAAAAGAAGTTCGCTTTTGGAATTGGAGCAAAATCTTTGGAGATAGCAAATGAAATAAGAGGGGGTTGAAGAAAATGACATTGCTTCTTAAATAGCTGGCATGAAAATCATTAAGGCTGGAGTTTCATTCAAATCAGATGTAGCTGTGGCTGTCGTGGGGCAGGACACAAACTCTTGCAGCGATGCAACCCAGGGTGAGTCACTGCCGGAGCTACAGCCCTTCTCCAGCTGGGTTTAACTGAAGGAGCAGCTCTTGTCCCTTCTCCAGCTCTGGAGCCCTTTTCCGATGGAAAGGGGCTTTCAGGTTTTCAGATCGATCAGTTGAATTCTTGCAGGCCGTTGGCAACTTTGAAGAATCAAGTGCTGTAAAATGACATCACGGAAATGCGTTCGCTGTTGCTAATTTAGGCCCCCCCAAACCAGCTGCTAAGGGAGACACGGGAACATCTTGACAAGACGATAATTTCATCTAAACCTCTTAGAGTTTAAATATATTTCATTGTCCTGGTTTGAGGACAATTTCTAACCACGGTCGGCAGTAATTTAAGGATGTGTTTCCAACTAAGCGCTAAGAACTGTTGGCAGATATGCTCTGTGTAATCCAACAGATAGTGACGGTTAGAAAAAGCCAGAAAGTTTTTGAGCACTTCTGGCTTGAAGTTAATGTCATGCCTAAATCCTTTTGTGTTTTCCATAATTAATTTGGTGGCTGAAAACAGGGTTATATCTAGTAATGTACATTTTTTACTGTTCTGGCGAACTCTTGTGCTTTTCCCGCGAGGAGCAGAATTCGGGTAGACATACAGACATACGTGCTGGCTGGGACCTATGACAGCACTCAAACACGAGAGTTGTTGTAGAGAAAATTTAGTTTATTCACTCAGGAGGACAGAGAGCTACCTAATATGTCAGTGCCGGTGGCTTTGTTATTGGCGTTTACTGGAAATAGTATATAACTAGGTGTGTACATTTAAACTTTGCAACATGAAATGTTTGAAAATCATAATACACTATTTGTACTGATCTAGTACGTGGATCTGCATATGCGTGCATGGTAAGGGATGGGGCGGGCTGCGGTGAATCCCTGAAAGGCCATCTCCCGTGTCCAAAAGCATCACTTTTCATCCAAATTTTCCTTTAAAACCCAGCATGGGGGTAGAAGTCTGTCTGCGGGGCGGGTGGGTGGCTCTTTGCCCTGGGTGGGAGCTGCCTCTCTCCTGCCTGCGCCCTGTTGGATGCGGAGCCGAGCGCTCCCCTTCCCCGGGAGAGCCAGGTGCCTTGTCAGACGCATCCAAATGGCCAAATAAACAGACATCAGTTACAGCAGTTGTTTATGTGTTAACACAGGATGTTCTCAAAATCAGGTAAGAAGTGAGGCATGTTACCAAGTTTTATAGCAGAGGAACCGGATAGTCTTGTAACTGCCGCGCAGGGCTGCGGCGGAGGAAGCGCGGTTTTATCCCAGCTCCCAGTCCCCCAGGAGCTTGTTTTTCCGTGACTCAGTTTCCCCCAGCAGCATTTTGAAGCTTTATCGTTCCATGTGGAAGCGATGTTTGGAAAGCACTGCAGGGAAAGCCACGTCGATACTGCAGAAAACCCATAAAATCCAACTGGGGCTGCTGCGAGAGGGGATGCTTCAGAAATGATCAGAGAAGGACTAGCCAAAAAAAGTAAGCTATGCTGCTTATTAGACCATTTACTTCAAGATATTAAACAAATTGCAATTTCATAATCTTTTAGCAAGTTGCAGGTGGCCCTAAAACCACAACTCCTTCAAGGCGGTTGGCATCTTTTCTTGCTTTAAAAACAACTCGCTTTTTCAGCCTAAATGGTAATTTCATAGAGTGGCCTTAGTAGGATGGGAATGATGCCTGGATGGTCCAGCACGTTGTCTCAAACACACATGCCGTACAAATCCGCGCTATTAAACCGAGGACAAAATGTCATTTCTTATTTACCCGCTTGTAATACGCTGATGAGAACAACCTCCAGGATTGCACGGCGTAGTTTTTGGACACACGTACAAACCCCTGGATGCATAATTCAAATTCCTTGTCAGGAAGAATGAGTCTATTTATCTTGGAACCTTTTTTACTTAAACAGTAATCTCTAGGAAATCATTTGTTAACAGTAGTTAGCTGCCAGTTTGTCAGTTAATGGCTTGAGGCAAAGTCAGAAGTGAATGAAATCTTTTCCAGGGAGATGCTGCTGTCGCATGTGGTGCAGAAAGGTTTATAAGAGAAAGCATTAGAGGAGGCGGTCAGAGGAGTTCGGTCCAACTTTTAGAAACACGAGGAAACTCAGCACAGTGGGGTAGAGACGGCCGTTTTGCTAGTGCATCCATTTGTGAAATATTAAAGCCATCAATCGTGCCCGTGTCAACTTCTAAGCCTAAATTTTCCTTACTGGAGGCTCCAGGTGTGAGCATGTGGAGGCCAAAACCACACGTGTTCGTGGTGGCTGGGGCTCTGCCTTGCATCCCGGGCATCTCCGCACCCTGGATATCTCTGCATCCCAAGCATCTCTGCATACAGGGCACCTTGGGCATCTCTGTACCCTGGGCATCTCAGCATCCAGGGCACCTCCAGGCCTCTCTGCATCCCAGGCATCTCTGTACCCTGGGCATCTCTGCATCCCGGGCACCCTCGGGCCTCTCTGCATCCCTGCATCCCAGGCATCTCTGCACCCCAGGTATCCTGGCCATCTCTGCACCCTGGCTATCTCCACATCCCAGGCATCCCTGCACTCTGGCATCTCCACACCCCGGGCATCTCCGCATCCCAGGTGCGGGGGCAGCTAGGCGGGAGAGTCGGGGTGCAGCTTTCCCCCCCCAGCTCAGCCAAGGTGCCGTGGGGTGTCTGCCAGGGCAGCAGAGTCCTCCAGCTCTCAGACGTTATCGTTTCTCTATAAAAGCCTAGCAGCGAGTTTCAGTTAGGTAATGAGAGTTATCTGATTTCTCTTTAATCTGAGCAGCATCGCTACAGCGCGATAACTTCGAGTCGCTGTTTATTGCGCGCTCGGTGCTGCGGGGAGAAAAGCGGCGAGAACGGGTGAAAATTGACTGGAAAAGGAGCGGAGAAAAGTTGTCCTGGTCTACACCAAATGCCTCTTTCTTGCAGCAGGAGCGGGTGAGAAATAACTGCCCCGAGTAGAAGCTCTCCCATGAAGCCGCAAAATCCAGGCGCAGTAAATACCACTTCCCTGCAGCATTATCTCCCACTCTGTGCTGTCTGCCCACAGAGGATGGCAGGGTGTAGGAACTGGCAGGGGATTAATGGCAGCCTGGTTCATAAAAAACTCTGCTGCCAGAAGGACGTGGGACCCAGACAGAAGTAAAGAGGGGCTGGTTCTCTCTGCAGATGCCCCCAAGTGCTATTTGTCTGAGAGCAGATTTTCCCACAGATCTTTGGCCTTCATATTATTTGAAGAACCCCCTCTGCAGCTGCAATCCTTCCCTCCCCCGAGGGAAAAACAGGGTGGTAACTTTGTGAACTGAATGGTGTGGAGGTTTAGGAGTACTGCCATGGGAGGGGAAGATTTGGCTCATTAGCGTGGAACATTGTGTTGCCAGGAACAGAGTTTTGGGGCAGAACTAATAACATGGAAGCAGATGCAGTCAGCTTTTATTAAACTGGTTTGTAGATGACTTTAAATAGGCAACAGTTGTATCTGGGGCTCTCCTTGCAAGAGGCAGAGTGGCAGACCTCAGAAGCAGAGCCTGGCTTAGATGCTGGCTAAGGAAGTATAGAGAAGCCAACCAAATCTCTGGATGCAAGGAAAAATTTCTCCCAAATGTATTTAACAAAAAAAAAAAAAACCAAAACAAACCCAAAACAAGAAAAGACTTTGTGGTTCCGTTATATTCTTTAAACTCTTACAGTCCACGCAGCTCACTCGGAGCAAGGAACAGCTGTAGGTTCGTAGAGTTTATAGTCTGAAGGACCCAACATTATATCACCTCCTCTTTGTCATGGTGTGTCATCTCCTCTACGCCATGGACTCCTGAATTTCACTCAGTTACCCCAATAGCTGGATGTACCTTTAACTGCTTGACAGTGTGCTACAGGTAGGGATGGATAAATTAATCTCCAAGCCAAGTTTTGAAGCACTTCCCCCTTGAACCACCCTTTCTGTAGCACTAATTAACTCTGTAACGCTTATCTGCATCGGTGATGGTTGGATGTCATTTCCTGACACATGGCATTCCACGGCCACCTGTAACGATGGGTTGAACTCGCTCTTGCCCAACTTGCCTTACCCAAGTAGACAGGTTGGAGTGACCATCAGCCAAATACCAATTGCCCTTCTCAGCTGGCTACCAGGAAATTAAGCAAGGCCACTGAGAAGTCACCATAAAGACCATCCATCCATCCATCCATCCATCCATCCATCCATCCATCCATCCATCCATCCATCCATCCATCCATCCATCCATCCATCCCTCTGCCAGACCTAGCAATGACTGTTGTGTCCTTGCAAAGTCCTTCTGGTCCTTCACCACCTCCCTGCAGCCTGGACGAACCGTCCGGCTTTCATGAGGGTGCCAGGAATGATCAGCCCCCATCAATGCAACCGAGCCTGCAGATCTCTGTAGAGATGCCCGTTGGATTTCTGACTCCTCCATAGATGTCTGTAAGTGTCACCTCCTTCCACACCAACTCCAGCCACCATTTCACAGAGCAAAGAGTCCAGAACTCCTTGCTCTGCCCTGCACATCCGGGAGCATCCTGGCATCCACACCAGGTCCTCATTGATGTGCTTCTCGCAGCCTTGTCATCCCGGGCTGGCTGAACAAGGCAGGGAGAATCCCATTTGAAAGCTGTACTCCAGCCTACCTTTGTTGTGCAATACTTTTTTCTCAGGCAGTTTCTAATCTAGAGATTTTCTGGGATCTGTGCGTGGCATGAAGGGAAGTCTCCTCATCACCTCGGGTTCTGTCTTTCAGTACCAAGTGTTTAAGACATAATTCTAGGCGTCCAGGGCTTGCTTTCTCTTTGTGTCTCCTTTGCTGTTGCTTTCATTTACTAACATGTTGAACTTCAAAGTCTATTCTTTCTCCTTCCTAATTTTTATGGAAAAAATGGTCTGAACCCCATTTGCATTTCCTCCCTGAGGATACTGGCAATCCTTAATCCTATATATTAAAGAATCTCAGTTTTCCCAGCAGCCTTTTATTCTGGGACTACTCTTCCACTCTGTTTTCTCCTTGAAATTCTCTCCCGTGGTTCAAAATTGCTCTTCACGGTGCCCCTGACCACTGTCACTTTCTGTTATGAGCCATTTGCACAGACGTTTGATCGCTTTTAGGTCCTTTTCCCTTCCCACCCTGTCCGTTGCAGGTAATTTGTCAAGGTTTCGTGCCGGTGGCCGGAGGCGTGTGTTTGCCCTCAGTGGTGGCATCTCAGGGCCATGTGCTTCGCAACCCACCGGTCTCCAGGGACATGCTGGAATAACTATAGTTAGAGCCAAGAGGTAGCAGGATGACAGCCATAAAGCCCAGGTTTATTAGGGTAATTTTAATTTTATTATGGTGATGGGCTCCGTATTCTGCTCAAGGACCACTGGCCTTTACCTGCTTGAGAGGCAGTTGCCATCCTCTTCCAGCTGTGCAGTGGGATGGCACTGGGGACACCCTGCCTGCTTGTCCCTTGTCCCTCTCTGCTTCCATGCAGGGACCGCGGTGATTCCCCCTCTCGGGAGCTGTGGGAAGTAGGTAGGGTGCCGGCCGGGCTGGCCATGCGGATCCAGGGATTTAGATCACACAAACTCCGGTATTGTCTCCTACAAGTCATTCTCAGCGATGTACTCGGGTAATTAGCCTGTGCATAAACACTTTGTAATCTTGTGATCATGGCTTGCAGATTAGCTCTTTTGCCAGCTTTGCGATTTCTTTGCCAGTTTTAGTTTTAATTGCAAATCCATTACTGCCAGCTCCCTTGCATATTGTAGCAATAGGCAAATTAAAACACTTGGACACAGTTGGGCGGGTTTCAGTTAAGAAATTAATTGTTACTGCCAACCAGTGCTTTTTAATGTGAGGGTGGCATTTGAGCTTGTTTTTGAGGGCATAATCTCCGAGACTTTCTTTTTTTCCCTTCTCCTCCCCCCTCCCCAGACTGCGTTGCCCTTGTTGAGCAGCTCCACAGATGGCACGAAGCAAACGCTCGCCTCTTTGATCTCCTAGGCAAGAAATTTGGAAGTCGTTCTGAATTTATGAGAATCCCGTCTGAAATAAATCTGTCTGCGCGCGGGGCCACGCTAAGTCAACCCAGAGCTGCAGGCAGGGCTCACCTGCGCCTCCCGGGGAAGCGCAGGATTACATCCCACAGGAGCATCGTGTGATGCTCTAGCGATAAAGAGAAACTTCATGCATATTGTTGAACATGAAAAAGTCTAGACAATCTACAATTTACCAGTCGAGGTAATTGGATAAAGGCTTAATCCACCCTGATAATCCAGTAATGGTGCTGTTGGCAGGACACTGATGTAAATATCACTCAGCGGTGCTGGCAGCCGCTGTCTTCTGTGATTGCTGCCATTCCCGATTCCCTTTCCATAGTCGTTAGAGCTGACGGGGAATTGTCAAGAGTTCTGCAAACTTCTCGCCTTTGGTATTTTTCAAAGACGGCCCGTGCCCAGTTGGTGTTGGTTTTTCAACACTGAATAGGTCACATTTTTCACCAGGTCAGAATTTTCACAAAAGCGTTCGTCAAGAATATCTGGTTTTTAACTGGTGCCATTTTTTTCCCCTGATGTATTTTTCACGTAGCTCTTTCCAGCCTCCCATCGCCCTTCAATACAAGGAGCATCTGGTTTTGCAGCGGACCCCTGCCGACACCTGCCGCCTCGTGTGCCACCTCCAAACCTGGTGGCGTTCAGCGAGACTTCGGTGGCATCGCTCTGCGTCAGCCTGAGGCCTCACGCGCAAACGCTGGCGGGGCGCTGCTGAGGTCAATGTTTTAAAAATACACACGTATGCCTCATTTTGCAGGGGTATTTTTAATGCGTGTCCGTTTGCCCCGTGGGGATGAAGGAGGGGAGCTGGGGTGGCAGCAGATGCAGGGAAGGACAGACAGACGAGTCCCCCCTCTAAACGTGGATCTCCCACCGCTGCAGCGTTTCATCCCCACGTGCTGCCTTGGGTGTCCTCTTGGTGTTTGAACACAGGCTGCCTAAATTTATGGTTTGATTGTGCATGAAGTCATTGGTAGAGTCACCTATCCCATTCTTCTTGCTTTATTCTCTTTAACTCATTCCCTCCGTTTCCCTCGGTAAAAGGGTTGCATTCAGCTGGCTTTACAGCTGAAGGGCTCCAGTCCTATGAGCCCGGTCAGGACCAAGCACAAATGATCCCTGCCTGGTCCATTCCTCACTTGAAAAGCCACTTGCCTGTTCCTGATTGCTGGGCTTGCACATTTAGGCCAGGGACTAAGAACCAAGTTAATTTTTATCTTTCAGTGCATCCCTGCCAAATGACACCCTGAGTATTGTCCATCCAACACCCCTGCCCTCAGTGGGGTTGTGGACCTGGAATTGATTGGCACTTGGCAAACATCTTCCCTGATGACCGAAGCAGAAACACCCTGGGAATTACTTTCCTGCAGCAAGGTTGACTCTCTGCTGCCAGCAGAAGTGTTAAAAAAACCATATATAATAATATACATAAATTTAGTTTGGTCACTGAAGCCAGATGAGATGGCCGTGAATCCTTCACACCGTTTTTAAGGCAGCCTGGAATGGCTTTTTTCAACATTGTTGTTGTGTTTTTTCTGCTCGGAAAACAATGGAAGAAGCCCAGTTCCGCTGCAAACAAAACCTGAACGTGCTCTAACTTACATGCGAAATATCAAAGAGCGCTTATTCAGTACACATTACCACCCTTCCGTTTTACGGCAAACACCTCGTCACGGCCGAGAGACTTTGGGAAAACTATATATAGTGTATTCGGCCGAATGTCACACTTGTAATTATCCCGTAGCTCTGGCTCCGCGATGTTGTGGCTAACAAATCCCACTTTAATTGTTCGTGATCTCTATCGGAGCAGACATCGGGTTTGAGTTCAGCCGGGACAGAGTCGGGAGGAATAAACACGAACCTACAGTAAGATCAAAGCAGCAGAGAGGTGCGCATGTGCTAATAATAATAGCTTATGAAAGCTCATATTTTCCTTCAACAACATCCTGTCATTTGTGTGTTAGCTTTGAAAAGGGTAAAAAAAAAAATTCAGCGTAATTTACTTCAGCAAAAAATGAGATAAGGCAGATAGTTGATTGCAGCAGCTCGTGTGTGGTTTGCTGCGAGGGTTGTACATGCAGCGCGTCCCCCAGTGCATGTGTGCATGGAGTGTGCAGAGGCTGAGCTGGCGGTGACCGAAGTACCATTGTTATCTGATTTTTATATACAGTCTGTGACAATGTGAGGCAGAGAGGAGGATGAGGTAAACAGTCTCAAAGTCAGTAACCGCATCCACACCTGGTGCACCTCGATAAAATGTCTGTAAACAGTTTGTGTAGAGGGAGGTTACGGGGAGGCTGAGGATGTCTAACGGCTCCTGGCCAGCCGGGCAAGCCCAGGGGGAGGGACAGAGGGTCGGGGATGGCGTTTCGGTCGGGATGGCATCACTCCCGGGGGATTAAAATTGGGATTTCGCCCTTCCGCGGCTGCACATTGGGAGGCGGCGTGCAGGACGAGCGCGGTCGGGGTGGCCGTGCCCCGGGAGGCACGTTGGGCCAGCTCAGCGATAGCGGGGTCAGGTGACAGTGATTTCTCCTCCGCACGGTGTGACCTACTTAGGAAGCACTGGTCAGCCCTCAAAACTGGGCACAGCGCTGGCCCTTTCCTCTCTCCTCTCGCTTCAAAGTCTCACTATCAGATTTTTAATCTAGTGCAACGGCTTAAACCTCCGGTGGGGTTTTGTCCTGCCCGACACTGGGATGGCCGACGGGCTGCTGGGGGTCAGGAGCCGAGAAACCGCAGGAGGAGAGCCCTGATGGGGGATGCCGGCCACCGGGAAGGAGACAGCGCGTGTTTTGAATTCGTCTTTCACGTTGCATGCTGTGGTTGTTGGTATTCGGTTGTCTCCGTGAGCAGGAAAGGGTTTGGGGTTTTGGTGAAGGGGAGGAAGGCTGACAATAAAAGGTGACAAAGTGGCCCACTAAGCACCGAAAATGGGCTGGTTGAGGAAGGAGAAGGTTGTTTAGGAAGAAAAATGAGGGGAAGAGGACAAACAGTCACAAACTTTCTGCTCTTTCTGCGCAGGTGCTGCTGTGCCCGTGGGTACCGGTGGCTCCCTGGGCAAGGCGTGAGGGTGGCCATAGGGTGACAATGACAGCGAGCCATCGCCACGCTGGGAAGGTGTTTGTAAGGGTTGGGAGGCTGAGCTAGACTCTATCCGAATTCTTGCAGCGGCTGAAGCGCAGCAAACAGGGACTCGTTAAGAAAGTGGAGCAAATAATAATGATCCGTCTTGTTTAATGCAGCTGAAAGGCGTACTTCAAAGATAGTGTTATCCTAAAAAAGCCCAAGCATAGAGGGGAATAGACTTGATCACGGCTTCCAAGTTTTGATGGTAGTGTTGTAAGTAGGTCAGCAAACGGTAATATTTAAATTAACTCCTCTTTCTGGCAACTAGATGGGAATGTAGGTCTGGAAATGGGTAGATGTAGATTCTCTTCCCAGCTCTGCCACTCTGACAAGTCACTTCATCTCCTCCTGCCTAAGGGAAGAATACACCTTTGGGCTCTGCCCAGTAATCATCAGCCAAATGCTTCCCCACCTATCTAAAGGGTTTTAGAATATGTGATTGAAAAGTGCAAAGTGTTATTAACATTGAATTAATGTCTGCCATTACAATATGTAATGGAGGATTTCTGCACACACCCCATTTCCTCCTGCTCGAATGTTTTGTCAGACGAGTCCAAGTGTTTACCAGCTTTATAGCTGGCCTAAAAAGAGCCGGCGAGCTGGAGAGCTGCCGGGCTCCTTTGCCGGACGGGATATTTTGGGGCGCGGGAGCTGGCAGCCGCCTGCACGCAGCCCTGTCCCCGCTTTTGGGTGGCAGGTCGGGGGGTGCCCCCTGGCCAGGTGCCCTACGGCTGCTGGGCGCATCCCGTGTGAAGCCTGCACGCCAGTAGCACCCTACCGGAAGGCAAGGTGCCTTCGCCGCGGGCTGCACGGTGGGGTGCAGACGTGCCACGCTTCCTGCCGGGGGGGTGGAGAGGATCAGGCTGGTCGGAAAGCGGCGGGGGGGATGCGCTGCGGGAGCACCCCCCTTCGCCTCTTCTCTGGGAGCCAGGAGCCACAGCCCTCCCACCGCCCGCACACCCTCGGCAGCATCCACGCTTGCAACAGCACCCTGCGCTAATGGCTTTAATTTCTACCTCCCCTAAATATATTGATTTGCTCGATGCAAATAACAGCGGCACGCTGCGGTATTTAAGGATGTAAACCCGGACCTTTCAAGGCAGCCTTCTTCTTTTTTCATCGTCTGCGCATCCCATCAGACAGAAATTCCCTGCCCGCCTGTTGCTCTCGCCCACCAGTGTTCGGTTCACACACGCTGCCTCCCTTCTCATTATCACACCCCGCGCAGACATTTCACTTCTTTTCTAAAATCTCTTAAGCCCATGGTGTGGGTTTGCTGTCTAGACTGCATCACTTGAACCAAATGCCTTCACTAATACGCTATATTATTTGAGCTCACTAAAAGTAACAAACAAAGTACATTTCTTTGTTCGCTCCGTAATTGTTTCTTCATTAGCTTGCTTGCTGATTCATAAAATATGAAAACCTCCAATAGGGTATCTAGTCACTAGTGCAAATTAGCTAGTTTCTAATGTACATAAATAAATTACAACCCTTACATTTACAATTTGCCTTTAGTACAAGCGCCGCGCAGAAGTGCTTTATCTCATCAGGAAGGAATTGGATCTGCTGCTATGCACACAAAATGACAAGTAAAGGCAGAAGCTGGGAGTGCACATTAGTGGATAGAAACGTTAGTGGCGAAATTATGTCTTTGCTGGTGGGCAATCTGTTTTCTTTAGCTCTGAAGCTGGAGTGACATCCTTGGGTACCGACCTGCGTAGCCAGGCCTGGGTGTTTAACTGCAGTGAATTCCCGTGGCCACGGTCGGCAGTTGGGAAAGCCCTGAAACTTGTGTTGTCCTGGGGCTCCGTGTTTTCCCCTGGTTTGTGCGATCTGCTTTTGCTCTTTCTCTCCAGCAGCAGCTCTTCCTACTTTCTGGCTATTCTCGTTGCTTATGAATTGCTCCCGGAAAGAGCCGTGTCCTCAGATTCCTAAGAAACCTGCTTCCAGGTAGGATGTGCCCATGTGCAAGACTCCCAGAGGATCTAAGACCGTCTTTTTATGGTGTTTTTTTCCAGCCTACAGATTTCTGTGGCAGGGAGTGCAATTCTCTAATACAATGGAGAGGTGCAGTTCTTCACTCCTTTCCATACCACACTTAACATACTCATAACAAAGGGTATCCGTTCTCTAAAAATATTGCCGGTTTTTAGATAAAATTCTGAAGGCGGCTGCTTAGTGTCGGTGCATTTTATTGGTTTAATCCCTTAATTCCCCCAGATAATGAACACGGGCTATCTGGGATGAGCTTGTGGTACAAATTGTAGCTTACGTTGCACAACCTGTCTACAAGAGAGGTTTGAACTGGGGCACCTTCACCATCGGTGGGTCACGGTCCCACAGAGAGAGCACCAAAGTCCAAGCACCACAACCTGTATATTAGTTATTGAAAACTCAGGTCTCGTCTTACTTGTGTGGACACTAAAGATTTATGGCCATAAATGCCTTGTGTTTGCTAAATTGATGGTTATTGCCTCTTCCCCTGGCCGTCGCTCTGCGTAAGGCGCGGGCTTGCAGATGCTCACGTAGGTAAATGATTTCACATCTATGGATGGTCTTGTTGAAACCAGCCTGGCAATTTGTGCACAAAATTATCTGTATGTATTTGTATTTGCAAGTGTTGCTTTCATACATGCAAGATGAAGGACTTAATTTGTAATTTTTTTTGTTTTGATACATAAAAGCTTTACTGAGTGAGCCTCAGAGGCCTCTGCTGCATAAGTCCTGTTGAATCGCAGTAGCAACCACTCATACACCTTTCTTGAGCACACCTAGGTGCCCATAAACTTTTGAAATTTATGACAAACTGAAGGATATTCCAGCAGGTCGGCTCCCCGGAGGATGCAACACTTCACGTGGTGTTTGGCCAGCAATCTAGACTCAAAAAAAGGCGTATTTCTAACAGAATGAAGTACACACTTTTTTCTCAGCCTCTTTCAACACAATGGATTGAACACAGATTAGAATGATGTGGTGTTCGTATCTTCGGTTATTTTACCTCAGTACTATACCATTACTTTAACTGACTTTACCTCAAAGCCTGTCAAACTTCCTTTTCTTTGGTAAATCAGCTGGTGAGTTCTCCACTTGCTCCCATGCCCGACACCTCCACCCCTGACAGACCTGGAAAAAATCTTCCCCAAGTGCCATCATTGTTTTCTTCATCATTACCTCTCCGAAACGTTCCCAGGTGATAACCCTGGTTCTTCCAGACGTTGCAAACTGGGACTTGCTGGGAGGATGACTTCATCCGCAGACAGAGTAGTGAAAGCTAAATCCCAGTCCCGAAGACATTTTAGGATGTTGGTGGTATCAAAAGGAATCATTTTTCTTGCCTGTTTTGAATTTGAAAATCCTAAGGCATGATTCATGCGGTTCTGGGAGCTGGCAGGGCTTGCGGTGGGCTCTCCAGATTCACCAGGAGCCTGCAAGATGCTGTGCACTAAGTGTGGGGTCTTACATCCTCAGATTAAATCAAATCTTGCTTGGGAAAGGCGGGGGTGCCTTTGCACCCCCCCCTCGTTTGACTGTCCACATTTCAAATGGGTCTTTCCTTGCTGGATCAATCAGAGATTTTTCTTATTTTGTCAGTATCGTGCTTCAATTAACTAGAATTAGTTGTAGTTAATTAACCCACAAAGCTGTAATCTCTAGTTTATAAAGGAAAAATAAAGAACTGTTAAAATCTTGAGTCCTGGTGTCGGAGCCGACCGGTACGTGATGCTGGGAAGGCCTGCAAAACGACTCCGAACGGCGTCATTCAGAAATTCTCTTTCATCTTCATCTCATTCTGCTTGAATTTCTTCATTTAATTGTTGAAATCGCTGGCTGCGCTTGGGTGCTTGTATTTTTGGTTTCCCGTGTGTGTAATGCTATCCAGGTCTCTTTGCAGATGACCAGATTAGGTGAAAGAAAATGAATTATGCTTATTTCTGTGCTTTAGGTGTTTTTTCATGTGCACTGCCCTATGCAAAACAAGGAATATGATTCTTTAATGTTTTCTTTAGATCCTAACTCTAATCCAGCCTCCCCAGCTCCACCTGAGTTACAAGTGAGCATAGAGTTTTTCGCTCTACAATTTTTACACGTTGTTGAATGTCAAGGTTCTTGCTAAAGAGGCAGAAAGCTCTAGATCAACATCTCTTCTTTTAGCTTGCAAGCATCATTACTTTTTCTGTCCGTTCAATTCTCTGCCTCCCTCTTGGTGTGAGGAGTAATTGTGGTGCTGAGATTTTCTGTTGGCTGAGGTTTTGTGACCATCAGAAATTGATTTCAAAGGCCGCTCCACAGCGCCTCGAAGAAGACAACTTTCATTCCTTGCTGGTCCTGTCTGGATTCAGGACAACTGTAAGGCAAAATACTTTACTGCAGATACCAAGAGTTTTAAAGTCCTCAAGCGAGCTTGCATTTAAAAGGAAGAGTTGCTAAATTCAGCGTACGTAATTGACATATAATTTGAAATAATAGCTTTACAGGAGTGTCTGCGTAGAATTTGACCTATATATTCCTCAGAATCGGTGACTGTGTGGAGGAAGGAGGGAGCTTGACCCAGCTTGACATTCAGATCCCAGAGGAAGGTTGCATGACTAACATTAAAAAAACAAGTATTTAATTTCAGTCTTGGAATTGCATTATGAAATCACAAGGTGACAACCATGGAACCCAATATGGGCATTTTTTGGAGCCATTTACTGATGCTTATCCACCTGAACTAAGAACAAAGAGTTGACTACTTTCTTTTGGAAAGCCACTGTAAATGTATCTCCTTTTAACCTCTCCACTTCATTGAGAGCACCTCTTCTCCAGTTGAAGAGGATTTCAGATGTACCTTTAACTCACACTATTGCCAGGTGATGGTGGTGATCCTGCGTTTCCAAAATACCTCCACGGAAAATTATCCCAATCCCACAAACCACTCTGTATTATTCCATTGATGTTCCGCTGGCAGAGAGGCCTCTAAGGTTTTGGAGACTGGAATGAAGGCAGGTGCCTTTTCTGTCCTCCAGCCTTCCCAGAAAACCTAGCGATGCTGTGGGATTTCCCCAGCCCTCAGAGGAATTCCCCCCCTTGGGGGAAGATACAGGTGAGGGTGGCAGTGGGGGTATTTATTTGCATCTTCCTGGGGCAGAGGACTGTGTCTCCAGCGCATTCTTCTCCCGCATCCCTGTGCCACCTGGTGCTGAGCCCTCACTCGCCGCCTGCATCCTCTCCCTTCTCCCATTCCTGGGACGGTGACAGCAGATCCATCACACATGAAGGGAGGAGGTGCAGCAGCACAGTGGTGCTTATGAAACAGGGATTTAAGCCAGTGACACCAGTATCACGGGTACCAAATTCCCAGGGGAGCACATGAGGTCGGTGCCTAAGAACGGCAGCATCCTCGGGTACCACGCTGGTGTTCGGCTCTTTCCGCGGCCCATTGCCCTGCGTTGTAGCGTGGCGTCTTCTCCATCAGCTTTATGGAGAGGACTGTTTCGTATTGTTTCAAGCTCTTGCGTTTCATACGTGTGCAATATCCCGACTTCCATACTCAGCAGGAATGGCTGTCAGGTTCGTCCCTTCGGCTGTAGGACGTAGTGTGCTGGCTGGGGTGATTCACCGGGCTGCATTGCTCTGCCCGTTGATGCCTTTTGTTAAGACATAACACATTCCATAAGCATCGGATCAGGAGAGAGCAGAAAAGGAGAAAAATGTTGCTCCTCTGATGTATTTTTTAAAACTCTGCTTTTTAAATGATAAGCAGAGCATGCTGAGATGAGAGCTGCTGGATATTGGTCTCCGCTCTCCTGCTCCTTTAAACAACGGGTTCACGGAGATGTGGAGAGCCAAGCTGCTGCTGGGTCGCCCAGAAACATGCCCGGAGAGAGGGAGGGGAAAAGCTTGAGCTGCTGTAATCACAGGTAGGAGTGGAAATGCCTGGAAACGATCCATCAGTGAGCGGTGGGCCAACCCTTGGAAACACCGGGAATAACTCCTGCGCCCTCCCGGCAAATGGGTGCTAACGTGGCCTTGCACAGTACTTTCCTTTTCAGCCTAGGTGATAGTCTCAGCAGCGTATTTAGAGAGGTATTTATATAAAAATCTCTCTATATGTTTAATTTCCAAGCCACCACACATGGACTGACTCGTGAGTAATGGATGACTCGTCAGGGTATAATGCTCATTACTCACAGGGAGCGCGCAGGGAGGTACTTGGAGCCGTGGCAAGGGCCGGGTGTTTCCCGGATTCATCCCATTCCCGAATGCTGGGCATCACCATCCGGAGCTGCCACGGTGGTGGTGCTGCAGGAGCTGGGACAAGGATTTCAGCTCCTTTGTCCCCATTTTTTATTCAGTTCTGTCATGGTAGACTGAGCCTCTACCATGTCGCAGAGTGCAAACCAGTGATCAAGTCTTAATTTCTGCATCTTTTGCCTTCCACGGCTGTTTGTGGAAGGGAGGTAACAAATGACGTTGGATAGCCACAAACTCTCTTTTAAATGAGGATTACATTACCTACAAAGAATGTGGGCAAGCCAGATTCAGTGGTGCAACTTTGTGAAGAAAAGACTAGCAGCCGGTGCTAATGAGAGTATCTGGTCATTCACAAATGGATTAATCTTCTTTTCCCTCAGTCGAATGTTTCTGTTTAAAGCACCTGCTAAAAAGAGAGCAATATAATGAAGTGTCTGGGTGGTAAAGAGTATTTTTAGAGCCCCGGGTTTGCTTCCCATTCTTTAGCCAATGTATAGAGCAAAGAAAAGGCTCCCACAGCATGGGAAGCCGGGAGCAGAGGTGGGGAATTAGGATCTGGGCCCTAGAGCCTGAAATACCCAGCCTGCACAAATCTCATGCTGTGGGTTGGGTGGAAAACAAGAGCGATAATTGAAGCAGAGAGACTGAATTTAGGAACAGAGCCGAAGAAATTAATGTGTGGTCCTGGAGGGTGATTATTCCTGCTCCTGGGCCTGAGAACGCCTGGGCTCATCCCGTATCACAGCGATGCACAGGGGGAGGGAGGTGAAGGATTAACTTCTCCTTCTGTTCAGAATACAGTCTAGACCAACCCTGGCCAGACCAGAAAGACAACATGGCATGGAAATCAAAACACAGGCTCCTATTTCGCTAATGGTACACAGGATACAGTCGGGCCAGTGTGAGGTTTTTTGCTTGTGGTCGAGAATTTAACTTTCTTTTTTCTGAACGCGCTGTAACGTAAGACACTTTGGGGGTGAGGGTTTCAAATGAAACAGGATTCTCTGCATGCAGAAGTTGCTTGTTTGCAAATACAGTGATGTGAATTTAAACCCCTTGTGGTTTACCATGGAAAATACAGACATGGTGTTTTTCACCTGAACCTTGCTACACACGGACTGAAGGCAGAGGGGACCGTGTAGCTCGGGCAGTGAAGAATTTCAGGCGTGAAACTAAAATTAACTTCCTCGGTGTGCGCGCAGAGAAATGCAGATAGACAAACATGCACGCGGGCTGCTGTGGGGTGATTTCCTCGCACCGTTTGTGTTAGCAGAGCGGTGAGGTTGGTAGTTGGCAGCAGCCTGTGCCCACCTCGGAGCAGTGGGGAGCAGAGCTCTGACCCCCCCCAGCCCTGGAGGGAAGGTTTTGCACGGCGGGAGCTCACTGCAGCGGTGGGAGGGAGTCAGCGCTCATGGGGATTACCTTGGCCACCTCCTCTACAAACCTGAAAGGATGGTTAGCCTCTACACATCTTTGTAGACGAGTTCAAGTCTTTATAAGGCTTTAATTTATAAGTGCTTTCCCAGAAATTGGACATTAAAATCTTCCTTGCTTTTGTTCGTACAAGACCTATATGCTTCAGCATCCCACATGATGGCTGTATCTTCCCAGCTTGGACGTGGCAAGGAAAAGGCAGGGTATGGCCCTTCTGCAGGAGCCAAGAGAGACGGGAAGAGTTACTTGTGCAAAGGACTCATCTCAGCTGCCTCTGCTCCACTTCCAAACACGCTGAGGATCAAGATCCAGGGAGCAAAACCCAAAAATACAAGGAGGGTCAGGAGTCCTTCCATGTCTTCTCTCTTGCCAGCACATTATAGCTGTTGCCTCTTTTCCAGTGACTTGTGCCTGTGAAAGAAAGGGCAGGATGCGAGGTCAGTGGTGGTATTTGTTGCTCAGAGAGTTGGGAGAAAAGTGGGGTTGACCAGATCTACAATGCATCATCTGAAATGGAAAGTTTCCACTTTCAGGCTGGGGGAAAAGAAGATATCTCCCAGTATGGACTCTGTGCAAAGGACGCTTGGATGTAGTTATCATTGTGTGTTACTGGGGTGGGTGAGGGAATTGCCTTCCACATTCATAATTGCTTTTACTTTTTGTTCCTCCTGCCGCGTTGCAGGTTCACAGTCTGTACCACAACCTGTGTGGGTTTCACAGGTCAGTCAGCCTGCCCTGGAGGAAACACTTCATGTGTGGTGTCTCATTCCCATGTACCCTTTGTATTCTCCGTTGGTGCGGAGACCCACAGTGAGCTGAATACAGAACATCAGCTGCAATTGGAAGAGCCAAGTTTGGTCATTTTGTCATATGGCAACGATTTTGTGAGGATTTGGCTTGAATGTAGAGTTTAGCAAAAAAATTAAAGTCTGGTTTTGAGTTAGGATAAGACATGCGTTAGGGTTAAGGTTTGGGCTGGTAGAGACCTGTGAACTAAACGAACACAAGCTACAGCTGGAAGTGAGCCTGGGGACCAGGACAGAGCACTGACCTGCGCGGGGTTAGGACTGCTAGGAGGCACGGGCTAAATTTTAGGATTAAGATGTGGCTGAGAAAAGCCACAAGGCAGTGTAGCTGGTTCTGAATTCCCGTGATAGACTATTTAGTTGGCACTTTCCTGCTGCCTTTGCCTTCTACCTTGAGCCGTGGTCTTCAGTGCCTTGCTGGCTGTGGTTGGAAGCGTGGCCCAGGGGCACTCAGCAGTTCTCACGTTGCTTTAGTGGCCTCCTCTGTAGCGCAATCTCAGTGGTTTCTCCAGGGTACAAGCCCTAATCCTACACCCAGTGTCATCGCAGCCCTAGGAACATCTCCCCGTTACCAAACTAAATATCCTCTGAGATTAATAGTGGCTCCGGATGTGGTGGCACATTCAGAGTCCACCATATAATCTGCTGGACTCCAACTCTATCCCTGACCTCAACCTCAGCCCTTTCACTGCTCCAGTGACTCCTGGTGACCCCAGATGTCAAGGGAACCGCAGATCCACTCAACAGCAGCTTTCAATTTTGGTGCTGTCTCCCCAAAATCCCTTTATTATCCTAGCCCATCAGTTTCTTCTGATAAAACTGTAATTCTGGTCCTTCCCAAACTCATGCAACCATCACCAGTCCCAGAAGAAAATGGTCTCGAGGACCTACATGTCCTCTCCCATTACTTTGCTCATCAGCCTCCACTGAGCCTTCTCATGACCTGACTTCATCTGTTCTCCGTGGATTATAATCCTAATGCCTACTCAAACCTCATCACCTTCGTCTTCCCCTTGTCAAATCCTAAATCCAGCCAGAACTCTTACTGGAGCCATAAAGATGGAAGCTGTGTTCAACCTGCCTTAAAATGGGATCCAGGAGGAGCTGTTAGAATGCTTATTTTTTATATAGAAACTACAGTAAAATGTAGGGTCCCAAGAGTTGAGACTGGGATTGGGGGTTAATATCATTGTCCAAATTAAATTGAGGGTTTAGTTTAGGCTCATGTTTCACAGGAAAGAACGGGAGCGCGCTGACGGTGCGGCATGTCTCCGGTCGTGGGTGCTGCTTTCCCAGTGAGTGGGTCGGGAGCGTCCTGTCCCAGATTTCCCTGCCTGCTCTCACGTGGATGAAATAAAAATTGGTACCATAGGTGCACAGTCTGACAAAAAGCCTTCCTTGGAAAAAACAGGCTTCAAGGAAGTGTAGCTGATGTCATCACTGTGAGATGACTGGGCTAGAACAGTTTCCTTAATTAACCTTCTGTAAATAATGTGCTTTGGTGGACTGGAGCTCAGCAGTGGCACAGGGACCTATTTCTGAGGAAATTCTTCTGAATTCCAGAAGAGATAAAGATGCTTTGACAGAGAAGGAACTGTATCCAATAATAGCTCTAAAGTTTGCAAATAAGTCTTTGATCTCTTCTGTTTCATGAGTCCTCATTGCTTTTGAAAGACAGCTGAAGCTTCAAACCCCACAGAAAAATGCAGCGTTCTGGTTTTTGATTATCCTGCCTACAGCGAACGCAGGCAGGTGGCACATCCCGGTGGTGCGATGAGTGCGAGGGAATGGCCCGCCCTTCTTTACAGCTCGGTGATAAATGCTGAAGAAATAGGGATGGGATGGGATGGGGTGGGATGGGATAGAATGAATAGAATAGAATAGAATAGAATAGAATAGAATAGAATAGAATAGAATAGAATAGAATAGAATAGAATAGAATAGAATAGAATAGAATAGAATAGAATAGAATAGAATAGAATAGAATAGAATAGAATAGGACTAGACTATTTTAGTTGGAAGGAGGATGACAGCTACTCCTGTTTTACATATAAAAAGAGGGTTTGGGATTTACGTAATCGGCAGTTCAAAAACTATCAGAAGAAGAGCGGCTCCAGGCTGTTTGCATGCTCGCTCGCAACTGACTGCAAAGGAACTCGAGGCCAAAGTCCAGCCCGAACCGCATGTCCCCGTGTTGCAGACCCCCATCAAAGCCGCGGGAGGATGAGCTGCTCCATTCCCAAAGCCGTGTTTGGTGGCAGTCACCGGGCGGCACGGGGGAGGCTGGCCATCTGCGTGCCTCTCCCGGGAGGTGCGCGCATCTGTGAGCTCATCCTTCCTGATTTGGTGCTGTACCTATGGAAGGAGGAGGCTCCTATTCAACCCGTCCCCGCTGTGCCCGTGGCCATGGGAGAATAAAGCCACCGCGCCCCCAGAAGTTAGTTCAGAGCAGCAGTCACAGGTTTTTCCATTGATTTCCATTCAGACTTCCAAAGGCACTTTTTCTTCTCTCTGTGTGTTTTATAAAGTGCTGCATACACCTACTTTCAGCTATAAATAAAAAATAATCATGTGCATTTAACACTTATTAAAATTCTTTTTAAATTTATATGCAAACGAGGAGCAGCCACAGGCTCCTGGCAGGTTGCCTATAAAGCCCTTTGTTCTGCAAAGATCGTACACCACTGATGAGGCAGATAAATTTGTCTTCAGTGCCATAGTCTTGTCTTTGCTCTGAATCTTTTTTATAACTACTGGAAGGTGTAGGTTGAGAAATGCTGGTTTGATTAGCTGGGCTTGTGGTTGGTCCCTTTTCATGCCAAAATCATTTAAGTGTTCCAGACATGGCATACACCCATGGAATCTACAAATATATCTCTCCCCAGTGCGTCATAATTCCTGGGGTAGTAAGTGATGAATCATCAGGATCTAATGTCAAGATAAGCTAATTAGCATTAATCAGAGCTCCTGCCCGAGGTGGGAAAATGCTAGGTGAGCAGTCTGTTGGCTGCCATCTGAGTTATTTCATTATTTTATTTTCATTTCTTTCGATTTTACAAATCGGGCTCTTCAAAGCTCCCAAGCTCCTAGACTACCTTCTTCAGTGCCATGCAAAAGTTAACAACCCCTTTTGTGTTTCCATCCTGCCCTCATCCCACCCATCGTCTCGCTTCTTGCGTCGCCTGGAAATCCACAGCCCGTGGCCGGGTCACGTTGTGGCATGGGATGGCTGCTGGACTTAAAAGTTTCTCCTTGCAAGAAACCTGCCAGCAGCCCCCTTGCATTAAAATTGTTAAGTGACTGTCTCCAGAATTTAAATTACTCTTAACTTACTGCAGTATCACGGAAGAGAGAGGTCCCATCACATGTAGTAAGTGGTGATGAGAAGTATCAGGCTATGGTCCCTTCTTTCTGCTCTGGGGGATAGCTTTTAATATGCATTTGTAAAGTCGTATTACAGTGGTTTTCTTCTAGTAATGTAC
Organism: Rhinoptilus africanus; assembly: GCA_013400135.1. NCBI lineage: Eukaryota > Metazoa > Chordata > Aves > Charadriiformes > Glareolidae > Rhinoptilus > Rhinoptilus africanus. Next base: position 168,881 of record VXBO01002652.1, on the reverse strand, counting down.
CTTCTAGCAAAAAATCCCAAGCAACGGGGATGACTATAAATACTTCCGTACGTGCCCTGCCTGGGTGCCAGCTGCCTTACCCTGGTCGGGGCAGGGATGTTGCAATCGGCGTTCAGGTCTGTGGTGCAGAAGCATGAGGAATCCGGTCTCAGCAGAAAGACGCCATCAAACACCACCCTCCGTGACTGCTGGCCAATTTGAAAGATTGTTTATGACAAATTCCTTTACGTATTGGCATCTGCAGCATGCCTCCGGATTTTGAAATGCGTTGACTTTGGTGGTGTGTCTCCTCCTCTGTGTTCCCTGCGCACCTCGGGTTCGGTAGCAGGAATCCGGTTGCAAAAGGAGTCAGGATTCAGACTTATTCAAAGAATGGTTAGAGTTGGAAGAGACCTTACAGCCTCCCCAGTGCCCCCCCTGCCCTGGGCAGGGACACCTCCCACCAGCCCAGGTTGCTCCAAGCCCCGTCCAACCTGGCCCTGAACCCCTCCAGGGATGGGGCAGCCACAGCTTCTCTGGGCACCCTGGGACAGGGGCTCACCCCCCTCACGGTGAAAAATTTCTTCCTTCTATCTAGTCTTAATCTCCCCTCTTCTAGTTTGAAGCCATTCCCCCTCGTCCCATCACTACACGCCCTTATAAAAAGTCCCCCTCCAGCTTTCTTGTGGGCCCCCTTCAGATACTGGAAGGGTGCTTATGCTTGGTTATTAGCATAAAGATAATTAACTTTCGGTGAGACCCAAACCCTAGGAATCGATTTTTTTAATGATGCTTGGGCACCCCATGCACAGTATGGCACCACAGGGAGCTCGGCGGTGCCTGCACCCCTCCAGCACCCCCATACCGATGGGAAGCTGGGACTGTCCCACTGCCCTGGTGGTAAACGTAATGCCCAGGGCCATCCGGCACGGCACAGCCTTGCCCCGTTGGGAGCATCTCCTGGGCTCCTTGGGCGCTCCAGGGCTTTGGGAAGCAACGTATTCAGCGCGGTGGGGTTGCTGCAGCCTCACTGGGAGACAGGGATGTGCTTTAGCAGACCACCCCGGAGCAAGAAAAAGGAAAAAGTTTTCTAGTCTGTGGGTCAAGAGTCCAACAAAACTCAAGTCTGTGCATTCCTTTGCTGTTGTGCCCAACGCACGTCTTTGCCACCCAAAGACAGGACTGAGGTTATCTTTCCTTGAAACTGCTGGAGATCTGCCACTGGAAATGCCTGCCTTTGCTCTGGATTTTGCCATGATCCCCTAACTTATAATTACACTGACTCTTCCATTAGGGTGAAACCCGCCCTTCCTTTTTTAACCATGTCACATGGGCTTTTTAAAGAAACCAGCGAGAAGTTTCAGAGCAGCGCCGGTGGGTCAGTGAGTGCCCGGGTGGGTCAGGGAGTTTTACCTCTTGAGCTTGTTCGGATAGAGCAAAATTCTTCTTTTTGACATAAATACCGTTCCATAGCTCTGCAGTGAGCTGGGGAAAAAAACCAAACCAACCCAAAAGTGCAGGAGCACATAGCTACTTCTCTCAGCTGTAGTGGAGAAAAGTACCTGGGCTGGCTGAGAAGGTGTGTAGTCTCCAGCAGATGTCATTGCAGCCAGCGCAGCTTAGGGCACCTTGGGTGAGAACGGAGGCACTGCAGGTCTTCACAGAGCACCCAATGGAAAATGAAAATAAAAAAATAACTCCTGTCGTCTCTGATTGCCAGGTAGCTCATTCCTAAATCACTGGTAGCAAGTTTGTAGTAGATAGAGCAGATAGGAGGGATTAAATTCCGCGCTACAATTTGTTTTCTGCTGAATAATTGTGATTTATTAGTCCCAAGCACAAATTATAGTAATTTAAAACATTAATACTTTTTTTTTAAAAGAGGAGCATGCAAGTGGATTGTGTTTAATGGGGATAGTTGGCTCCTGATAGCCTAACGAGCCCGAGGATTAACGAGGAGGGCTCGTTAATCCTCGGGCTCATTACCCCTGTGCTTTGGGGTACCATCGTGTGTGGTGCTGGGGGGTGATGGGGTGACATGCTGGTGCCTGCAGCCTGTTTGGGGATGCAGGACACCTCATCCTCCCTCCCCAGCAGGAGCTCCTGGGATGTTCCCAGATCCCGCTCTTTGCCCAAAGCTCCGCTGTTCCCCCCGTACACTGCCCTCGGAGGCGAGTGGGGGGCGGGGGGCCGGAGTGTTGATTAGAGGAGTGACTCCATGTTGGTACATTTATCTTGGCTTCCCTCCTTTGTTTTCTCCGCCGGCTCCCCAGGACCTGGCATTCTCCACGTGGCAGTTGTGTCGATGTCGGTGAAGCCTCAGCAGTAACTGGGGCTCGTGGCCAAATCACCCTCCAGCAGCACCATCCCCAGAGCCTGGCCAAATCTGGGGGCTGTGCCCAGCGCCGTCACCCAAAAACTGCCTAGGCAACGACGTGCCATCCTTTCCCATGCCATGCTGCCATCGAGACCTTGTCTTTGTGTCACCCCCTGGCATGGGGTTGGGGTGAGCGTTGTGCTGGAGTTGTGCTGCTGGGGGGTCACCGTGCCGTGTCCGTAAGTGCTGGGCGACTTATGGTCATTTTCTCACCCGTTCAAAATAATTTCATACCTTCTTGGTGCAGGCACCCTAGAGATGCGCTGTGTGCAGCAGCTCTGGGATGGCTTAGGGGGGGTGGATCGTGGTTACACTGGCTTCATGTTTTCTGCTGATGTGGAAAACACAGTCCCCAGGCTGGTTGGAGCGTGATGCTGCAGACGTGCGGAAAGGAGCCCACCAAACAGTTCAGCTGAGCGTCAGCGTTACATCTTCTGCAGCACGTGGAAGGTGTAAGACCTCTCCTGTGCAAAACCACTGCTGGCAAACTGGGAATGTGCTGCAGCTCCTGTTGGGATGGAGGATGGCATGCGGGAATGCTCAGGGCAGCCTCGATGTGTGTTTGCCTTGGCCTGTGTGTTTGTCCCCGTGTTTCTGCTCTTCCTAACCCATTTCTAATCCTCATCAAGTTTTATGCTCATGGCTATAGAGTGCAGGTTGGTACTCCTGTCAAAATCAGGGGCAAAATTCACTGTCATAAAGACAAAATAAGGAAAAATGCTCATTTGCCTCCCTTCCTCGGTGATTTCCCCACTCTTCTTCTCTCTCTGGGGTCAGCAGACAGGCAGAGAAACGCCATAGAGCGGAATAGAACAGCTTGGTCAGTAACTGGTAGTTATTATTACACTGTTGTATGAAATGTATAGAAATATTTTATGTAAAACCTCCTGTTACAAGCAATATTTACTGTTTGCATGGTGAAGATCACAACCAGAAGCGAGTCTGCTGCGCTCGATCTTGTTCAGATGCAGGGGATAGCAGGACTCCGCCCTAAAAAAACCCCACACTTTACAGTTAAAAAATGCAATTGCTGTTAAACTCTTGGTCTGAATATAGCCTTGTATGAATATAAAACAGTCTCTGTGTTCTGCGCTGGTAGTGTCGCCGAACTGGTGTGCCTGGCAAGCTGACAGCACCTCGCCTTCTTTATGCACCGTGTTTTCAGAAAGAAAATATTTTTCAAAAAGAAAATGTTTTTCAGAAAGAAAATGCAGCGGGTGAAACACCTGAGATCTCCCAGGTATAGCGTTTCCCAATTTTACTGTCTCTCAAAACCTGAATGAACACCTGAAAGCACTGGAGATAACGGCACGTCTTTGGCCTTAGGTGAGAAACATCAGTGGAAAAACCGTTGTTGACTTTGGCATGGATTGAACCTTATTTTCTATCCTATAAATCTGATTATCTCAGTTGTTAACGCTTCTGCTAAAAGCCGTTTGGAGGTGCAGGTTTGGGCTGGGGAGCAGTGACCTGAGCCCGCGGACACGGCGTTCTGCCCCTGGGAGCGTCACCCCAGACACTGCAACCGGGGACTTACCGACCCGCCTCTTCCAAGGTGGAATTTCCCTCTAAATCCCATCCGCTGGGTCTTGGCTGCGTTTGGGGATTTATTTCTTCAGAAAGTCCCAGGCTGCTTTATGTCCTGAACCAGTGGAGGGAGACAGCCAAAAAATTAAAGGGAAGATATTCCATTAAGCACGTGTTTTAAGAAGAAATTGCTTTCTCTGTGTAGCACCTCAGTTAAAACCAAGAGAGGTGTAAAAAAGCATAATCCTTTATATGATTTTTACCTTTTGCATTCAGAGGAGCTTAGATGACGGCCATAAGATAGATGGGTTTATTTTTTAATTGCAAACTTTACAGGAAAAATGTAAATCCTAAATCCAGTGGAAATAGTGTTTTAATTGGATTTTTCAGCAAATGTGCAATCCGCTGGTTATGTAAAGCACTTTTACTTTAAAAAAAGAAATACTGGTACAGGATTTGATCATGTAGCAATGTCCTGAAGCGAGGATTTTTTTGCCTGTGGATCGTTGCCCTGATGATAGCAAGAGGAGGTTTTTTCCTTCCCAGACCTTCATAAAGCAGATGTGGGACACACAGGCTTCCAGCTCAGGCCCAAAATAATACCTAGGCTAAAAAATTGCACTGTAGGCATCTGGGGGTTGTGCACATGTAGGTGTGGCAGATATATTTTTTTAGTATAATTGATATTCTGTGTAACCTCAGTTTCATCATTCAGCAACTACTGCTGTCAATTATTGTAATAGAAGGGAGGACATTACAAAGTTAAGTTTAAAAAGAAAAGCCTGTGTTACGAAATGACCTACAGTTAAATAGCTGATCCCTGGTAGTGGGTTAAATTAATTATCTGGTTAGGAAAAAAGTCTATGCAGGAAGCTTGATATATTGATGGTACCCTGGATTATCATCTGTTCTTCCTTCTTCTTGAATTCTTCTTCCTTTCATCCGGGTGGGTGTAAATGCTGCAGCGGATGTAGTGGATCAGTTTGTGTTTCATGGTGACAGCAGGACCCAAATAGGGCCCAAATCAGCAATTTCAGCCAACGTCTCCATGGAATCCTCGAGGATTTTATGTGTCGAAGCCTGAGGTGACCCCCAGTAGGAGCTAAGAAACCACCCTCCACTCCCCAGTAAATCCTCCAAAATGAGCTGCTGAAACAAAAACGGTCACCTTGGGGACACTTCTGGTGGCATCTCTGGGGTCCCATGGAGCAGGCAGGTCGGCGCAGGCGGAGGCAGACCCTGCGGAGGGCCGGGCACCAGCCCCGTGTGGGGATGTGCTGGGAGCCCTGGTCCCTGCCGGGCGTGGGACCGGCTGCGCACCCCCCTTCTGTTTGCTCAGTTCTGCTTTGTTTAACATTTTCTGGAAAACCTTCTTCAAAGAGTGCCGTGTCGCCGCTGACCGCGGGGCAGGGCGAGCTCCCGGGGCGAGCTGCTTTGGAAAACACGTCTGACCTCAGCCAGAAAAGTTGGTATTTTAATGTTTTTCCTCTTCACCGCCTGGATGAAATTGTGATCTCTCAAGTTTGTGGTGACGGGAATGGACACACACCACCAGCCGCCGCGCTCGGGCTGCTCTCCCCGGTCAAGGTCGGGCCACCGGGACCCTTTTTGTGGTCATCCAGTGTGGGTCACGTAAAGCATCACGGTCCCGTGGGGGGTTGCTGCTGCAATCTGCTCAGAGCATGAAAGTAAAAAGAAAGATTCAGGATGAACGGGGCTTGTCTTTAGGTCCTCTGCTTCTCGGGAGGGTGAGTGCATTGACCAGGAGGTGGCTCAAAACCCTGTCCTAAACTTTTCCCAACAAAACTTTGGTGAAGATGCACCCTACGAAGAGTTGTGGTTTCCATGACTTGGTTTTTCTGAGAAAAATAAATAATCCTGTTTAAAATTCCTGGCCCCGTGCAGTCCTGGAACAGGTGGCGAGCTTCTATAGTAAGAAATAGATTATTAAAACTATACTGAGATTTCAGTCCTTGCGGGTTTGCGCCCGTTGCTTCTTGTATTCAGGTGAACCCCAAACTCGCAGCAAAACCAAGTTGAAAGAGCAAAGTTTCATCAATTATTTTTCTCATCCAAACCATATGAAATTGGGACGTTCTCATTTTTTCGTCATGAAGCCTTTGACTGGTCCTGCTTTGTGAACTTTTGATTGGCCTGGGTTAAAATGAAATCCAAGGCCAGGCACATTTTGTATGGTCTCTGGTTTCGAAGTGACAATTTTTCGTGTCTGTACTAACCATGTTATTCCCCGGGCTCTTACTCACATTCACTGTGAATTCCCTTAACGCCGTATCCAGAAACTTACTGGAGCTCTTGGAAGAAATATGCTGAGAAGCCAACTTAGCCCTAGCAGGATTCATTTCTTATTTATTACTTAGCATCAAGTTTGTGGTGTTTCATTGCTAGTCCAAGGTATAATCCCCCCCTTACAGCACCTCCTCGCACTGTGTTTTGGGGTATTTAGAAAATGAGACTTTCAGCCAAGTCTGGAGTTTGGAAACCAGCTCTCTCCAAACTGCTTTCCATACCGAGACTCAAAGATGAAAATAATCTCATGACCATCCACTCTCGTAGTAAAATCTTATGCAATTAAATCTATGAATCTCAATACCTGAAAAACAGGATTTGATGACACATGACAAGAGCCGAGTTAAAATATGTATGACTTAATACCAGCGCAGTAGGTAATCTTTAGCATCACGAGTGGAGAGATGAAATCAAAGCATGGGGAATGGCACAGAGATGGAGTCTCTTCCTTTATTCCCATCCTGTACCTTGAGTCCCATCCTGAAAATGAGCCTAATAAATACTGCTAAGACTATTTAGATAATACTGAAAAAAAAAAGGGTCCCCTTCCATACAAGTCCAGCTCACGTGCCGGGATCAGACCACTCAGTCCCAAATCTTGGTGGCCCTCGGGCGGGCGGCTCAGGGACCCTTCGCCCTGTGTTGCCCATGGCCATGGCCAGGGCAGCCCCTCACGGCTGTGCGCCAGGATTAGCTGGGAGCCTTTAAACTGCTCCTTGTTTTGCATTTCTTTGGAGGTAACATTTAAGGAACTTCTAGAAGTCAAGTGTCAGGACAAGATTAATTAGGATTCCTTTCTAATCCTAATTACAATGATATTTGCTTCCCACGATAGGAGGTGTTCATTATCATATGTATAAGTTTGTTTCTTTAGTCTGTCTGCTTCCATCCCCCCAACAGAAAAAGGTTAAATAATATTTAATACATTTTTACAGTCATTAAAAAAATCAACTCTTTTTAATCTGGTAAAAACATCGGATGGGCAGAGGAGAAAACCATTCAATTCCCTATTAATTTCCCTTGCTCTCTAATTATATGCAAATCCACCGAGCACAGGTTTTAATTCAGCCATTCGCATTAAGAGATCAGAGGAAGATTCAAAACGGTAAAGCAGAGTTTGACGTATCGTCGGGGGCTCGTACAAATTCTACTGGAAGATAAATTACACATTTTAATTAAAATGTTTATTCCGCTCTGCACAATAACGCTTGCTTGCGTTCAGAGGAAAAAAGGGGTATTAAGCATTAAAGGAACTAATTCCTCCTATCAAGAAAATTAGGATTTCTCACAGGCAGACACAGGGTATCATCCGGGATTAGCGGCTGTAGCATTCTTTGTAAACATGTCACCCTTGGAAGTGAGCAAGAAGGAAAGCTGCTATCGCCTTACAGCTGCAGGGTGTCAATAAAGCATCCCTTCGGCGCTGGGGGGTATTATCTTCCCTCCGCGTCCTCCGGAGAGCCATTTATCACAGGAACTGGGAAATAAGAGTGAGCGCAGATTAGGATAACACGGGGGTGTCTCGGGGCTGGGCAGCGGCAGCGCTCCCGGCTCCTGCCTGGGGGTCCCCCATGGGTTTTGGGGANGGGGGGGGATGACCCGCCTCCAGCCCTTTGGGCTTCACAGCTGGTTGGAAACGTTAATGCTGGGGTGGGAGCAACATCCCACGCCACAGCCGTCTGTCCCCGTGCCGTCCCGATGCTGCAGGAGGGTCTGGGAGAGACCCCGGAGGAGACTCCGAGCAGCCGCGGTTCATTCGCTCGTGGCCACCCGTCTTGGAAACGCACCTGACACCCGTGTAAATATCAGAGGATTTCACCATGGCAGGGAAATGCGTACCCAAGAATGACGATAACTATTACAAATTACCACCCCCGGTTGTATCATCTCATCCCGTAACTAACCAGTGGCATGTGCTCGGGCACGGCGACATCTGACGGCTTCAAACCTCTTCTCCTGGGCTCGTCCGACGCTGGGCGAGTGCGCGGCATCCGCGGTCGCATACAGTGGGAGAAAGCTCTCCCTGAACAAGTCAGCAGCATTACGGTATCATTATTATTGTTGTTATTTTTATTACTGTTATGGCTATTATTTCTTCACAGCGCAGTCACGGTGTCGGGCATTTACTTTCAGATGAGGGGAGACACTTTGGGGGTTTTTTTGCCCCCAGTGATGTTCTCGCATGGTGAGTTCCCCCCTGAAGCTGGGCTTTGAGACTAGCAGCTTGCAAAGAAAATTAATAGAATAGAATAGAATAGAATAGAATAGAATAGAATAGAATAGAATAGAATAGAATAGAATAGAATAGAATAGAATAGAATAGAATAGAATAGAATAGAATAGAATAGAATAGAATAGAATAGAATAGAATAGAATAGAATAGAATAGAATAGAATAGAATAGAATAGAATAGAATAGAATAGAATAGAATAGAATAGNCATCCCATCCCATCCCATCCCATCCCATCCCATCCCATCCCAAGCCTAGAGACAGGGACAGAAGTCCTGTGAGGGGTCTCCTGTCCGGGTCCCGGGGTGACGGTGGTGACAGCAGGAGGATGGTGTCACCCAGGGTGGCCGTCCAGCCCAGCACCGATGCGGCACGAAGGGGCAAGTTTCACCCCCTCTGATGCTGGGAGAATCGGAATTCCTTAAATCACATCAGGGTTTTTTTTGTGTTTTGTGTTTTTGTTAACTCCCCTGCGCTCTTTCAAGTACAGGGGCTGGTTTTGTTTTTGTTTTAAATGGAAAGAAAAAACCCAGCTGAGAGCCTCCTCCTGATGCCCAGGGGATGCGCAAGCATTTGTTTGTCTCCAGAAAACTGCACGGCACTGACACCTGAAGGGTTCCTGTTGGGCTGATCCACCGGGAAACACACTCAGAAATCAGAAATCTCACGGGATTTTCCATAGGCTACTGCAGCACATCCTCGGCGGGGAGGGATGTGGAATCAAACCCGGGCTCAGGACCCAGCGAGGGCTGGGGTTTGCAAATGGTTTGTTAAAACTGGTGAAAATCCCCCAAGCCAAGGTGTCTGAGGGCAGGACGCGGCTTTCCCTGAGCATCCCGAGGTGCGGCCGGTCCCGGTGCTGCCCGCGAGCCGGGTGACATCTCCAGTCCCTTTGGAAATGGCGTCTTGAGCCGTAGTGGAGGGCAAGCCTCGGCTCTGTGTCATACCTTTATTTTGCTTTTCTCCGTTGCTCTCTTGGACATTTTCCTGATTAATTCTGGGTATCACACCGACCGCTCGTCTTTGAGAAGCGGAGGGAAATAAAGGAGGTCAGATATTATCAGCCTCGGCGGGTCAAGTGAGTGCCTTCTCATTTCGAGTGTTACCGGTAACTCCAGGGTTTGCAGCTTTTGCTTCAAATTCGCAGAACCGGGTAGCAGGATGGGGACACAGATTTTGTTTTCTGTGTAGCCCAGAACAAGCGGGAGGCAATAACCAGGGATGGACATTGCAGAACAGGGGAAATAGCTGGNGCATTTGGGAGAAAATCACTGGGGTTTGGTGTTGCGGCGCAGCCCCCGGGGTTATATTGCCCTTGGCATTTGTTTCCATGAAGCCAAATGTCACCGTCACCCTTTGTGGGACCTTGGGGGGGGGGTGTTTCTGTCCCCTCCCGGGCAGACGCTGCACAGTGAAGCTCTTTTAGCGTCACAGCAGCAGCCTTTCCCGAGCACAGCGAGGGTGGCACAAGGGGACTTTCTGCGTGGGTGAGGAGGCTTCTGGAGTGAGGTGGCCCTTCTGCCGAATGGGACCGTAAACATTGGGCCTTGATGCCAAAGGTTCATTTTTCAGCAGTTTTCTCCTCCCTGGTACAGCCTCTGCGCTTGCCCCCTGTCACCGGGAGAGAGAAGCCTCTGGGAGGGACTTTTGATCTTTATTTTTCCATGCCTTTTTTTTTTTCTTTTCTTTTTTTTTTTTTTTTTCACAAAGAGCCACCTACATCTTTCTCTTAGAAGATAAATACTTGAGAAGTGAAACGGCTCTTCCTGTGCCCGTAAACGGCGAAAAGCTCAGCTATTTCCCCTTGCAGAGTTTAACTTAAAAATAATAACCATCGCTGCTTAAAAACAGAAACCAGCAGCAGCACGGGAGGTCACTGAGAACTTTTAAAAGGTTTTTAAGTTCTTTCCCTGTATTTGACCCCATCCTGTCGGGAGCTTGGCCACCTCTCTGAGTGCCGGGGCATGGCAGGTGTTAAAAGCTGAGGGGCTTGTCCCCTGGTAGCCGTTGGAGTCCCCTGAGCCGCTGTGACGCGCATCCGAGCCGCAGGGGAGAGGCAGCGTCGTGGGAGCGGAGTTTCGGCACTAAGGGCGAGCACGTCCCCTTCCACGTGCGAAAAGGAGCAGGGCTGCTCAGGTGCCTCGTTGGCCTTCTCAAAGCAGAGCTGGGTTTTAAAGGAGCTGAAAGAAATCAGAGGGAAAAGGAAGAGTTGAAGGAATAACACTCCGTCAACCACGAAATGGAGAGTGCAGGGATAGAAACCCGAGCATGGATAATATTTGCCTTATATGCAATGTGTATGGAATCATAGATGGTTGGGANGTCATCAGCAAACGTGCTGAGGGTGCACTCGCTCCCACTGTCTCTGTCACCAACAGAGATGTTGAACAGCACCGGTCCCAGCACCGACCCCCGAGGAAACGCCAGTCATCACTGGTCTCCACTTGGACATCGAGCCATTGACCACAACTCTTTGAGTGTGGCCATCCAGCCAATTCCTTACCCACCGAGTGGTCCATCTGTCAAATCCATGTCTCTCCCAATTTAAAGACAAGGATGTCATGTGGGACAGTGGCAAAGGTGTATATCTTAAACCCGACAGCTCCTTGCTGCATTTCATATGCAGAATTAAGGCAAGAATTAACAGCTGCAAATGATTACTTTCCCTTTTGTTTAGCTGCTGCCCATAAGCACTTCTGGGCCAGCCAGAGATGGGGTGCACGGCCCAGTGGGGCTCTTCTGCCCGTGGGGGATGTGGCCTTCTGGTCCCTGCAGGAACCCGTGATGGTGCTGAGGGTAATGGCCGGATCCGGCCGCGCTGGGTGACCCGGGGATGGGGAGATGCTGCTGCTGCTGCTCCAATTCGGCGTTGCCGGACGGGATGCTCGGGGCAGCGCCCGAGCGTGGGTAGCTTTAACTTTCCCTGTTTCCTTTCTGCCGCAGCAGCGGGCTGGGGAGATGTGACTGCAGCAAAAGTGAGAAAAGAGAAAAAAAGCGGGCTGAGACGAGAAATGAGTCGACGCTGCCGTCACCCCGCTTCGGCTGCCGAGGGCTCCGGCCCCCAGCGCTTGCAGTCAGCGCCAGAAACGGTCTGCAGTGGGTATTCGGGGTGATCTTTTATCGTCACATCTCCTGGTGCAACACCGCGGGGAAAAGAGGAGTTAAGGTGTCCTCTGACGCCATTTGGTGTCCCGAGATCTGGGAGATCTTATCAGAACTCGGAGGTGCCCTGAAACTGAGCAGGGCTGGGTTTGAGTCACAGGCTCCAGGTCCCCGAGCGCCCGGAGTGGCAGAGCTGTTCTGCCAACCCTCCAGGAGCCGCTCTGACGCTGCGGGATGTACCCAATAACATCCCTCACAATTCCCGAATTTGGATTGATTGTAGGATAAAAAGCAAAAGGCAGAGTCCCCCTCGTAACCTGCCCCAGCAGCGGTGCGTGCTCGGTGCAGCCTGACCTTACACCTTTCTTTCTGTGGCGCGATGACTAATTTTGCAGTGAAAAGGAATTAACTCCTCATTGAATCAGCAGCAGCAAAACTTCGTGGGTTTTGTTTTTCATAGCCGGCGCGTCGACTCATCTCGCCTTCTCTGAGAAGTGACGTCGAAGAGAGCACTTTTGGGGTGACTTGGGGCCGGACTGTCGCCTGCAGCATGTGTGCTGCACCCAGGGCTTTGGCCCCGCAGGCACCTCGGCATCCCATCCAGCATCCTGTCCATCCGCCCGCTCGGAGCCGGGACCAGCCCCAGGGGCAGCTCCGTGCAGCTGGACACAGGGCAGAACTGCAGGCGTGGGGCTGCGGGGCTGCCGAACCCCCTCTGCCGCGGCGGTGACAGCCGCCAGCGTGGCACAGCCGCCCGCCCGAGCTGCCGTCCCGCGGCCAGGCCCCTTGCCCCACGGCTGGATGCCGCCGAGCTGGCCCACGGCTTTTTCGTTTCGCTATTTTTGGGGCCGGCGATGTGGGAAAATTTGAAAGTGAGGTGACTAATCTCACCTCACCACGACTTGGCTCCCCGGCGAGGCTGGAAACCACAGCGCTCTCCCCGGCCGCCGGCTCCTGCGCCGGGGCGATTCGTGCTGTGGGGGGATGGATCCTGCACCCCCCTGGGTGCTGCCAGCCTCCCCTCGCCCGGAAGGCTGCCGCCATGGTCAGCATGCCCTGGGGCGATGGGGACACACGGCTTTGGGCGTCACAGAGGGGTTCTGGGCTTTCTTCTCCCTGCAAACTGCCCTGCATCCATGGAGGGGCTGCCGGGATGGACGGTGTCTCCCACAGTGCTGCGCTTTCCAACAGGCTCCTCCCTGCTCTGCTTGTTTTTGGGCTGACCAAAGGGATTTTGGCTGTCCGGGGTGTTGGCCGCAGCTTTTGCAGCAGCGGGGTGTGCGGGGTGGCTGGGAGCTGAGGTTCGTGCACGGGGCAGGCAGCACCCCGGTAGCCTTCACGGGGAGCGCAGCGCTCCGCGGGGGCACAGTCCTGACAGTCTGTCCCTGCTCTGGGGGGGACCCTCTGTGCAGGGGCTCCCCTGTGTGCGAGGAGTCCCCTTTGTGCCTGCAGGGTCCCCTGTGTGCATGGGGTCCCCTAAGTGGATGGGGTCCCCCATGTGGATGGGGGTCCCCTGAGTGGATGGGGTCCCCTATGTGCATGGAGTCCCCTTTGTGCCTGCAGGGTCCCCTATGTGGATGGAGTCCCCCATGTGGATGGAGTCCCCTGAGTGGATGGAGTCCCCTTTGTGCCTGCAGGGTACCCTAAGTGGATGGGGTCCCCTACGTGGATGGAGTCCCCTATATGGATGGGGTCCCCTTCGTGCCTGCAGGGTCCCCTATATGGATGGGGTCCCCTATGTGCCTGCAGGGTCCCCTATGTGGATGGGGTCCCCTGAGTGCAAGGATTCCCCTGTGTGCAAGGAGTCCCCTCTTTGCTTGGGGTCCCCTATGTGAAGGGCACCCCCCGTCTTTATGGGACCCACAGTGCCTGCAGCCTCCCATGTGTTTCAGGTCCCTTATGGGGCTAAAGTCCCCTGTGCCTTGTAGGGTCCCCTGTGCCCGTGAGATCCCCTCTGCCTTCGGGGTCCCCATCAGCGGGAGCCCCCCTGCTTCCCTGATGCTGACTCTGCAGGAGTTGCTCTCAGCTGGAGCCTCAACGCCGAAACCGCTTTCCCTCCATGAAGCCCCAGCTGGCTCGTCTGCAAGCCCTCAGCTCATCATTTCAGAGTAGCTGTTAAATTATCTCATAAAAAACCCCATACAGAAATAGCATAGCAGGATTAAAATGCCCAGAAATCCCGTGGAAGAAACTCGAGGGGAGCTTTCCCCCCTCAGAGTGGGGAGCTGGGCGATGCTGTGAACGATACCCTGGTTTTGCAGGGAGGCGATGGGGCACATTGCGACGTGGCTGGCGGCACGGTACATCTCCTGGGGGCTTAGGGCTGACTTTTATAAAGTGAGAGCAAATTCTTAAATTCGTTCTAGCATTTCAAACGTATGGGAAATCTGTAAAATGTAAGTTTCTTTCTTAGAAAACAGCATCATCTGTGTGACTTTGCCTAAAAAACAAACTATAAAAAAGCCAGCTTTGCACTTAGGTTGGGTTTGTTCAAAATCTGGGGAAAACGTAAAAAAACTCTTGCAATACAGCCATCAAAACCAAGAAGGGGTTATTCCTGGGAAGGATGCTTTCTGCCTGTGTGCAACGGGGCCGATCAGAATCAACCTTGTGAGATGAGCTGCTGTATTTGGCTGGTGTAATCTGCGTTGTGGCAGACAGGTTTTCTCTTCTCCTTTAAAACAACTCGCCCTGGATCAGGTCGGGTGCTCAGCCCCGGTGGTCCCGTGCAAGGACCCATCCTGGGTGCTCGGTGCAGCCCTCAGGAAATTTAACAAAACCTTTTTCACTAAACTGGGCAGTAGAATTCGGCTGCTTTACTGAAGTTAAGAATTGTCTTCTAGCAGACAATGAATTAAAAGCATTCCCGTGCCTGGAAGCAGCGGTGCAGCACCGGCGGGATGCTGGGATCCAGGCAGCGTGGCGTGACCACTGCTGCTTTTAGTGGCGGCTTTCAGTTGGAGCAAGGAATAGTTTTCACAGGTTGCAAAATGTTCCCTTCTCCTTTTTTTCCCAATATTTGTTTCTTTTCCTAAACTGATCCAAGCAGAAAAAAATCTTTACCATTTTTTTTCCCAATATTTTCACAGAGCTAAAAGCCCAAAGAGTTTTGCCGGCCAGGGAAATTTTTTTCATTTGATCGTTTCACTCAAATTTTGACTTTTGACCTTCCATGGCTACGTTTTGCTAAGATTAGCTTTAAGGCTTAAAAGAAAAATCCTCTGTCAAGCCAGCACCGTAAAACTACTCATTTTTAGTGTGTCACAACTAAATAGATCAGTCTTTAAAAAATGAATCAAAATACTTGCTAACAGGAGGTGCTTTCCAGAAAATGTTTGATTGCAATCTCTCACCATTTTCTAATGAAAAACCCACATTTTGTTTAAAAAAAACCCAAACTCATGTATTGTTCTGAACACTGGCAGGCTTGGATAACGCCACGGCTGGACACGCTGCAGCCATTNCTGGGGGACCCTGCTCTGGCCGGGGGTGGGACTGGGTGATCTCCAGAGGGCCCTTCCAACCCCTGCCAGTCTGGGATTCTGGGATCTGCAGCCCTTTCTGGGCACGTGGGACGGGAGCAAAGGTGGAGGATGCTCTGCCCGATTGGGCGCCCGGGAGCCGAGTTACCGTTGCGGCGCCGATCGGGAGGGGGATCCTGCTGCGAAAGACCTGCTGGGTTTGTGCGTGCTCAGCAAAAAGAGAGTTTTCTAGCTAGCCTGGAGCTGCTATCGCAATCAGACACCCATGCGGGAGCGGTGAGGTCTCCTAATTTTGCCTTGCCAACAATTAGTCTTTCTTAATAATTAATGCTACTGTGTTTTCTCTTTGCTCATCCAATTACCTCTAGTTATGAAAGTGACTTCTTGGCTTCAGCGTGGGAGCTTCTTCCCTCACAGTCGGGGTTTTTTAAATTATTTTCAGCCAGGTTGGTGGGGGCTGATTAACGCCGCCGGGGGGTCGGTGCCTGCCCCGGCGCTGAGCGGCACCGGCTGCCAGCACGAGGCACAGGGACAACCAGGCGGCCACCACTCGCCGAGGAGGTGGGCACTCAGGAGAATGGCAAATTAGCAAATTTGAGAGGGAAAAAAGGCCCTCCGGGGCTTGCAAACACGATTCTCGGCTCCGTCCCTGCTGGAAATACCGTTCTGGTGTTGCTGTAAATGCGCCTCTTCATTTCTGGAGCGAGGTTGTGGCTGCACAGCTCATTCCCTGACCTGCCCTCCAAGGGCTCTGCTGGGACAGGGGCGACACAGCTGTCCCCAGAATCCCAGACTGGCAGGGGTTGGAAGGGCCCTCTGGAGATCACCCAGTCCCACCCCCTGCCAGAGCAGGGTCCCCCAGAGCAGGGGGCACAGGAACGCCTCCAGGCGGGTTTGGGATGTCTCCAGAGACGGAGACTCCCCCACCTCCCTGGGCAGCCTGGGCCAGGGCTCTGCCACCCTCAAGGGAAAGAAGTTCCTCCTCAGGTTTAGGTGGAACTTCCCATGGTCAAGTTTGTGCCCGTTCCCTCTTGTCCTGTCCCTGGGCACCACTGA
>VXBO01002652.1:128220-151343 GCA_013400135.1 Rhinoptilus africanus | reverse complement strand
TCAGTGGTGCCCAGGGACAGGACAAGAGGGAACGGGCACAAACTTGACCATGGGAAGTTCCACCTAAACCTGAGGAGGAACTTCTTTCCCTTGAGGGTGGCAGAGCCCTGGCCCAGGCTGCCCAGGGAGGTGGGGGAGTCTCCGTCTCTGGAGACATCCCAAACCCGCCTGGAGGCGTTCCTGTGCCCCCTGCTCTGGGGGACCCTGCTCTGGCAGGGGGTTGGACGGGATGATCTCCAGAGGGCCCTGCCAACCCCTGCCAGTCTGGGATTCTGGGATCTGCAGCCCTTTCTGGGCACGTGGGACGGGAGCAAAGGTGGAGGATGCTCTGCCCGATTGGGCGCCCGGGAGCCGAGTTACCGTTGCGGCGCCGATCGGGAGGGGGATCCTGCTGCGAAAGACCTGCTGGGTTTGTGCGTGCTCAGCAAAAAGAGAGTTTTCTAGCTAGCCTGGAGCTGCTATCGCAATCAGACACCCATGCGGGAGCGGTGAGGTCTCCTAATTTTGCCTTGCCAACAATTAGTCTTTCTTAATAATTAATGCTACTGTGTTTTCTCTTTGCTCATCCAATTACCTCTAGTTATTAAAGTCACTTCTTGGCTTCAGCGTGGGAGCTTCTTCCCTCACAGTCGGGGTTTTTTAAATTATTTTCAGCCAGGTTGGTGGGGGCTGATTAACGCCGCCGGGGGGTCGGTGCCTGCCCCGGCGCTGAGCGGCACCGGCTGCCAGCACGAGGCACAGGGACAACCAGGCGGCCACCACTCGCCGAGGAGGTGGGCACTCAGGAGAATGGCAAATTAGCAAATTTGAGAGGGAAAAAAGGCCCTCCGGGGCTTGCAAACACGATTCTCGGCTCCGTCCCTGCTGGAAATACCGTTCTGGTGTTGCTGTAAATGTGCCTCTTCATTTCTGGAGCGAGGTCATGGCTGCACAGCTCATTCCCTGACCTGCCCTCCAAGGGCTCTGCTGGGACAGGGGTGACACAGAGCTGGCCCCAGAGCCCTCTCGTGTCCCCCTGCGGCTGCCGAAGGACAGGAGGTGACTTGGGGTGGCTTGGGGTTGGCACCAGCAGTGTTATTTGTGGTGGGTGAGTTCCAGTAGCTCTGTCGCCGCGGCCCTGAGCTGTGCCGAAGCACGGCTTTGGGGAGGAGATGCGGGAAGATGCTTCACCAAACCACGGCACATCCCAGGATGTCCCCACCAGCACCAACCTGCGTCCTCCCAGGGGACCCGCTGGGAGGACACCAAACCAACTGCCCTCGTGTTGAATCACTCCGCTCGGCAGAAAACAGACAGAAATCGTTTACATCAGGTTAATTTTATGGCGTAAGACATTGTCGGCTGATGAGTTCTGGCTTTGAAAAGCCTCTTCAGGCTTCATGTGCTGCAGCTGATTTCAGAAACTAAATCCAAACCTCACAAAAAAAGCAGAATAGATACCACTTCTCTGGTATATAGATTTCTATAAACAAGGTGTGGTTTCACAGCACAGATGTGTGCGGCAGCCACAGCACGTCTGGTGAAGACCAGGAGCTGCAGAGATGGCCATGGGCCGCGACCATTAGCAGCTGTGGTGTTTGAACTGGGGATCAACACCAAAAGAGTGGTCTCTGTTTCTCCACATCTTTGTGCAACGTTTCATTCTTCCCTCAGTTTGGTTCCATTTGGGAGACGGGTTCCTGTAAAGAGCTCACAAATGGAGGAAGCGGGAGGGGGCTGAATAGCCTCTTGCAGAAATTTTTGTCTTACCTCCCTCCTGGGCGTCCTTCCTCCCAGTCTTTGCGACTTTAAAAAGTAAGAGAAAAGTTTTTCAGCAAGACCAGTGCAAACGTAGAAGGGACTCGGGAATGGCCAACTCCTCTTACTGGTGCAACATCCTGTTTCCCATCTGAACTGATGGAAAATCTCAGTAGTTGAGCTGCAGCCTTTTGTACCAAGTTCCCATGTTTTGTGTTGATGGGGAAGACGGGCAGCATCTGCCTTTGCTGTAACCACACCGGCTCCGTGCCTTTCGCCATTGGGGTATCCTGTAGATCAGCGTCAGAACCGTTCAGCTGCCCTTGTAGTGGTCTGTGTCTCCCGCCCTTGCTCTGAGAGCTGTTAACGGCCGTCAGGCAGCGAGTGCTGTGCTTTGGATCAGGCACGGTGTGAATCCCAGAATCCCAGACTGGCAGGGGTTGGAAGGGCCCTCTGGAGATCATCCCGTCCAACCCCCGGCCAGAGCAGGGGGCACAGGAACGCCTCCAGGCGGGTTTGGGATGTCTCCAGAGACGGAGACTCCACCACCTCCCTGGGCAGCCTGGGCCAGGGCTCTGCCACCCTCAAGGGAAAGAAGTTCCTCCTCAGGTTTAGGTGGAACTTCCCATGGTCAAGTTTGTGCACGTTCCCCCTTTTCCTATCCCTGGGCACCACTGGGAAGAGCCTGGCCCCATCCTCCTGACACCCACCCCTCTCAGTATTTATCAGCATTGATAAGGTCCCCCCTCAGCCATCTATTTTCTAGACTAAAGAGACCCAAATCCCTCAGCCTTTCTCCATCAGAGGGGAAGGGGAAGGGATTGTCTGCCCCACTTTGAACAGCAGAAATGCTTAAGTTGACATTTTCAAAACAGCTCAGCATTGAGCTCCTTCTGCTCCAGTGTCATGTTAAAATGTACACGTAGAACTGCATATCCCTAATTTAGGCTTTCTGGCTCTTAAATAAGCTAAACCATAGCTAATTTTAGAAATATCACTGAAAAGCTATTCTTCATCTCATTTCATGGGCAAGAATAGTAAAAGCTCAGCGCTCCGAACATGTGTTTAAGCAGGAGCCAGCCCAGCGCCTCTTCCCAATGGGAAAACCACATAGCCCATGGCCCTGCTGCAGGACAGGAACGCCTATACCACACCAGTTTGTGCTGGGGAAGGGGGTTACATACCCAGTATCCCGCTGTATGCAGTAAATCTACACTTGGTGAGCATCAGGAATCCGGGTTTTCATTCATTCTGAAATGCAAACCTGCATGCCTCGTGGGTTTTATTTGCATGAGCAAATCTTTGTGGGAAAGGCAGATGTAAAACGGCGTCTCCATCAGTCTGTTTTCCTTCCCACTTCATGGGTTTCCTCCTTGGAGCGGGGATGCAAAACAGGAGGCTCCCAGGCTGCTGTGGACACAGCTTGGAGCGACAGGGAGAGGTCCAGGGCAGGACCAGGACAGATCCTCCAGAGCCATCGGCTCCTGCTGCGCCACCTCCACCAAACCCGGCTGCTGTTGTGCTCGCTCTGCCTGAGCAAAATCATTACCAAAGTGGAAGGCACCAGTGAATCAAGTCCAGAGAGTGCAAATGACTTGTCAAAAGTCAGGCAGCAAATCATCTGTAGATGTCCTGGTGGGACACAAGAGATCTGGCTAGCAATTGCCGGCTCCCAGCCCCTGGGGAGCTGCCTTACCTGGTCCCTTCTCATTCTCTGCCCGTTTTGGGGTGCTGTCAGTCCCGTTTCTCCTTCTGGATTCCTCTGTGACAAATCCTAACCTTCCACCAGCAAGGCAAAGTCAGTTGGGGTTTAAAGGCAACGATGGGCGAAACCGGGCATGTAGGGAGCAGCTTGGGATGCTGGAGGGGAGGAGGCTGGCGGGAGGGAGACGGCAGCGAGTGCGTGTGTGTGTGTGTGTTTTCCTTACAGCCGCGAAGCTCTTTTGAACAGGTTCCCCTCTCTCTGCTCCAACACGCAGAACTACTCCCTGTTGTGTTCACAAAAAAGCGCCTTTTACAAAGATGTTGGGCTCCATCGGCCTTGCCATGCGGAACCAAGAGGAGCTGCGAGAGGAGACAGATTTTTCTTTGTTCACTTTTCCTGGTTTTGTTGCATCCCCAGCACTGTCTCGGCTCCCTCCAGTCCTTCTCCCAGCACTGGAGCTGGGACCAAGGGGGATTTCAGCCCGAGGGCTCGCTGGTGGCCACATTACCTTTTCAAAGGCACCGCTGTCACCATGGCTCTCCCTGCTCGAGAGCCCCGGGTAGGAAAGCCCGAGCGTGGCTTTCGGAGTGAATGCGCAGGATGTGAAAGTCCAGATTTAGACCCTGTGGTAGCACACAGGGTCGCAGAAAACAAGAGCTACGCAGTGGGTAATGTGCTCGTAGCATTCATCCTGCAATAAAAGATCCTGTAAATGAATGAAAAAAATTTCTTCAGAATTTTCAAACCGTCATGTTGATTTGGGTTGTTTTCCACCCACCCATGCAATCATCTTCGCCGGTTGGCACTGCTTGGCTTACGGTTTTTTCTTGCAGGATGCTGTAGTGTTTATTTTAGTAGGCAAGGGCATTTTCTGCCTTGCCCTTGAGAGTCACTGGGGATTTTTAGTAATTCCCAGACTCGCTTGGACTGATGGGACTGCAGAAGAGCACCGTCCCTCCTTGCTCACGGGAGCCCGGTGAGTTCTGAGCCCTCTCCCTCCTTGTCTCTTGCAGTCCAACAAAGTTCCCGTCGTGCAGCCGTCCCACGGAGTCCACCCGCTCACCCCGCTCATCCCTTACAGCAACGACCATTTCAGCCACGGCTCCCACTCGCCCCACTTGCCTGCCGACATCAACCAGAAACAAGGTGAGGGCACCACTGGGGATCTGCATGGTGGGACGGGGATGGTGCTGGAGACCACTGGGATCAAGGCTGTCACCTCCCTAGTCCAAATCCGTGGGAAAAGTCAACAGCTTTGGTCAACTGGGGCATTGGTTAGCAGTGGGAGTTTATTTAGCTTGTTGGCGATGCTTTGTAATCCTGGTTGAGAGGAGTTTGATATCGAAAGTGCCAACCCTGCCGATGAGGCGCGCTCCGTTCTCTGCAAGCCGTCCTGTAGCTTGAGGCCAGATCCGAGCCTGCGAGATGATGCGTAAGAGTCAACCAGAAAATGGAAAGTAATCTTTCCTTTGACTCATACCCAGACTGTTGTCAGGTTGTCATTTTGAGAAAATAAATGCTTGAAACAGGAAATATTTTGACTAAATAGGATCGGCCTCTGATAGCTAGCTGGATTGTTATGTGTGTGTGTCCGTAGCCACACGTTGTGTGGTTGTCACACGGTTTGGCTCTTTGGGTTCCTGTGTGAGCCCAGGACACGTCAATTAGCTCGTGAGGCTCCGGAGGAAAGTACAGTAGGTAGAGGTTAAACCCTGGACTGTACAATAGAGGTACGTGCACAGGAATTCACCCCAGCCCATCGTTCTGGGTTGCTGGCAAGCTGAGTGTAAAATCAAACTTTTCTCAACCCTGCGTTAGTGCAACAGAGTCTTTCAACATCGGTTCAGATTACCCAGGCCTTTGCACAAACCTGGTCTTGCTTTCAATGCGAGAGCCAGCAGATTGACAGTTTTGTGCCACAGCACATTTGGGAAGTGATTCGGGGTCTGCCAGAGCCCAGAAATCAGGTTTTTTGGAGGCACAAAACTAACTGTGGTGATTTGGGCTCCACTGGAGTGATCAAAACTGTCCCAGAGACATCAGCTTTGAGGAGTTAACATCACTGCTAAACCGATGGGGTGTCGTGGATGCTCTTGGCTGGAGGACATGATGAATTATCCCTGCTCTGAACCCGGAGGCCACGCTCCAGACTCATCAGGGATGCTGATGGGGAGGACTTAGGGACAGTGTAAGAGATACCCAGGCACATCCCGGTTTTCTTCCAGCCAGGACATTGCTTGTCAGCAACCACAGTGTAATAAGCTCAGCAGAAAAATATGAAGAGTTAACAAAATAAACCTCTTAAAAGCTCAGCTAAGGGCAGGTTTCCGAATCCCAAGAGGAAGCGTGCAGATTTCTAAGTCTCCCAGGAAGGCGACCCGACGCACCTTCCTTTACGCTGCCTTTGCCGGTGCCTTGCGGAGCACAAAAGCCCCTCGCCGTGAGCTGCCCCAGGGCCTCAGCGCGAGCCTGGGGAGCCTTAAGCAATGTGGGAGCTGCTTCCCCAGGGGATGAGCTGGTTATAGCCCTGCGTGGAGGCTACGATTGGCGCTGGAGTAGTCCCTGTGCGTCCATCTCTGCTGGCTCAGTAATTCTGCAAGCTGTCCTCTGGCTGCACGCCCCCCTGCACCCTCCATGCAGGCACTTCCCAGTCTCCCCTGTCCCATTTAGCCCATACGTTTACATTGGAGACAGGGGGAGTCTGTCCATCTGGAGACCCCCCCCAAGTCCTGTTTGTGGCGAGGTTCAGACCATCATCCTCAGCTGGGACCTGCCTCTGTGGCGTGGCCGTGATCAGCTCCGCATGCCCCATCCCCACGCTGCTGGGGCAAGAGTTTCCTTCCCCGTTCATTCTGGATGTGTCCCATCTCTGTTTTCATCGCTGAAATATCTCCCATTATCACCGGGCGTAAGCGTTTGAGCGTCACCGTCGTACTCATTCTCACAACATCCCTTTAAAGTATTTCACAGTAGCCCAAGGACACGCAGACAAGGAAATACAAGCAGCAGCATCTGAGTCAGTGGCTGGTGCCCCAACCACCGGGCCGGCGAGAATAACCTGTGCACTGCCTTACGCAACTTGTGTTGTTGGAGGTCCAAATCTCAGGAAATCCTGGCAGCTGCCTAACGCAGATGCTGGGTTTGTTTGGCCTTCAGGGGGCTGCTGCGTCCCGCTTGAGCACAGCTGTAGGTAAATCTCATGCTAAGTTATATATTCCTTTCAGTCCAGGGACAGATTTATTTTGGCTAACTCCTAATAAGGTGCTTGGAATCTGTTGGTGTCATTCCTAATTCATCATTTACCATCAATACACCTAGGAGAATAATCCAGACTTCTGAGTTTGCAAACTGCTTGCAACTAATCACCAATTTATTCAATGTATTTATTGCCCAGGAGAGCTGCTGGACAATCTCAGTACATGATTTTTTCTCTGAGGCTCGTTAGCAGTCAGCGTTACATGACGCTGAGGCAGAGCTCAGCCCCAATTCCACACACACACCCCCGTTTTGCAGTCGGGGGGTCAGCCGGATGTGCCCATTGCCGGCAGCACTGCGCTTGTCTGAGTCCCACCCGGGCTCCGCAGGCTGTTTTCAAGCCCGGATAGAAACGGGGAGATGCTGCGGCTGTCTCCTCCGGCCATGCCGCCCGTGCCAGCGGCTTTGAAGATCACGCAGGGATTCCCCGTGAGAAGGGTGAATTCCCAGCTGGCACCGTACCCACCTCCGCCGTTCCCTGGCACCCACAGAGCCCGCGAAACGATTCTTTGAATGGGGACTTTAAAATTCTTTAAAATGGAGATAGAAGTGATGCCGGCTGGAGCACCCCCACTGACCACTCCTGGTGGTCCCGGGGCTGACAGACGGGAAGGGAGTGTAGGAATGGCTTTGCCCATCAGTTGTGCACCTGAACAGGCTCTCTGGGAAGGGCAGAGAGATGCCCAGAGTCCCTCAAACCATTCCCAAGCAAGTTGCTGCTTGTCCCCAAGGGTGTCATGGAGCAGGGATGATGCTTGCGCAGGAGCAAAGTGCCTTCCCCACCCCGTGACAGGAGCAGTTGGGATTCTGCAGCAATGTGGGTGACCCACCACACCCCCACAGAGAAAGCCACAGCAATAAAAAGGGCGATTAAAGTCTCAGCTGTTTCACAGATATTCCCTGCTGCCCACAAGTGCCTGTCGATGGAGCAGCCGGGGGGTCAGGAGCGGTGCAGGGCAGCCGGGGAGCAGGATGCCGGGTCCAACTCATGTCCTTCTCCCTTCTCCCAGGAGTGCACCGTCCTACCCAGACCTCAGACATCCCAGGTTTCTACCCCCTCCCTCCCGGTGGAGTCGGACAGATCACGCCGTCGATGGGATGGTGAGTGTGGAGGGCTGGGTGCCGCGCAGCCCCCAGCCCACCGGCTGTTCACTCAACAAACCCCCTGCAGCCGTTCTCCGTAACCCCCACGGTGCTCCCGCCCCGGCTTCATCCCTCCTGCGCGCTGTGTGATGGGAGGAGGATTTAGCCCTGGTTTGGAGATGGGGAGCACATCTGCAGAAGGCTTTGTCCAGGCTGGGGCATCCCTGGAGCGGGGTTACAGCCTGCCTGATTCAGAACCGTCTCCTGCCTTACATCCAGCTGGCTGTGCGGAGTGGGAAGCCCAGGGAGAGCTTCCTACTCACCTTTCCTAATCACAAGAAAAGTCCCTCTTTTTGAGTAGGGGGTAATTTTATCCCTCGCTGGGGTTTTTGGCACAAACAGTGCTTTCCCTGAGCATGCCGCCGGCGGGGTGTAATCTAATGGGATGCTCCATCCGCCAGCCCACAGTGCTTCTCGGGGTCTGACATGCAAGGAAAAACTACACGGTGGCAGAGTCCTGCCCTGGCAAATGACCCCGGTAGCCGCAGCCTGGCTACGGTGGCACCCACTGCCCTGGGGGGGACAGGGAAGGATGGACCTTGAGCTGGAGAACTCCCAAAAATTCCCTCCTGCATGAGCCAGCTCCCAGGAGCATCCCGCAAAACAGAGCCTCTTGGGAAACCTGCCCCTGGGACATGAGTTAAAAATACAGCGGTCTGTGCTCTGTGGTCATGGCCACTGGCTTTTGTCACCGTGATCGTGAGCACACGGAGGGAGCGGGTCCGGCAGGCGGTGCCGTGTGGGCATCGTCACTCTTCAGATTAATTTTTAATGCCGGTGGGTGGAGCAGGGGCTCAGGGGAGGCTGGTGGCTGCAGGCGGTGGGTTGGGGTGGCCGGGACAGGGGGACAGTGCGGGGAGGGCCACGGTGGGGGCAAGCGGCCAGATCCTGCCTGGTGCCAGCTGATAAAACCCCCACAAAGCCCAGCAGAGACCTTCAGGTACAAGAACATACTGCAAAAACTGGGAGAGGAGAAGCGTATTAGAACACAAAGTAAAAAGGGAGCTTTTTGTTTTGTTTATGAATTTCATGTTCCAGATATTTAACCACAAGGAAAC
This sequence comes from Rhinoptilus africanus, assembly GCA_013400135.1. Lineage (NCBI taxonomy): Eukaryota > Metazoa > Chordata > Aves > Charadriiformes > Glareolidae > Rhinoptilus > Rhinoptilus africanus. The sequence continues at coordinate 142,445 of VXBO01002652.1, read as the reverse complement.
AGAGGCTGGGGCCTTTGATACAGAGTTTGGCTTCAAAGAGATTACATTTTGCCTTCTGTGCTAAATTTGCCACTCTTGGGCGATGATTTAACTCCTCATATGATGTGATTCATCCTCAGGAAAAACAAGTACTGGGGTGACTGTGCTGTAACATGAATGAAATAGTTGGGGGTGAGAAAGGAGCCTGTTTGCCAAATGCCAGGTCCACTCTTGGGGGTGGGATGCTGTCAGGGGCATCCCTGGGTGCGCGGAGGGAAAGGAGCGTGGTTCGCAGAGAGGTTTTGTCGGTCGGTTGGTGTCAGAGGGAGTTTGCATCGCTGAGAGCTGCTCCAGCATCTGCGGGGTTTGGCATCCTCAAGCAACCTCGTCAGACGCGTTCATTAGTGACTAATAGAGCAGATACAGTAAAGCAATAAAGGGCCTGACGGAGCAGAGAGCGGCCTCTCACAGAGCATGTGTCTAATAGAGCTTTTCCTCATCCAAAATTTATGGAAAGAGTCCCAGATACTCTCCTGAAGTGCCCAGTCCTCAGGCGAGGCTCAGCACGTCGGTGGGGGTGGGTGCAGAAGCGGCAGCGCTGACTCCGTGCAGGATACAGCGGGCAGCAGGGGCTGCCTCCCAGGGATGCTTGTGCCAGGGATGCTTGTGCCAGGGATGCTTGTGCCAGGGATGCTTGTGCCGGGGATGCTCACGCCAGTGCGACCAAGCCGGAGCGGCCACTCTCAGGATTCAGCTTTTCCTCCATGAGCCGTCAGGCAGGAGCTGGGCAGAAACGGGCTTTGTTCTCACCGAGCGATTCAGGAGGAGGAGCTGCCATCACTCCCTCTGTAATTATCTGGGATGGCAGTGGGATAAAAGCCTCCGAGAGTCCCGTCCAGTGAGGTTTGCTCACGGGAGCCTGGCAGCAAACATCAGCCGGGAGCCTGCAAGCCGTGTCGCTCCCTGGGCCGAGCGGCAGCACCGCGGCAGCCCCTCCACGGCTCTCCCCTGCCTTTTTTCCAGCCACCCTCCCGTCACCGGGTGACACGGGGTGTAACCGTGCATTCCCCACCATCCGGGCTTGATTCTGCCATTGCATTACTCTGCACGTCAGAATCACCGTGGATGAAGCCGCCGGTGCCCGGCTCCCTTTCTACCCCAACCCCTCAGCCTCTGCAGGAACGCCTGTCGCTTCTGGATTAGCTCCGAGTCTTTTCTCGGCCCTGGGGCAGCCGCCTTCAAACTTCAAAGGTTGTTTCGGTTTCCCGATGCGCGATAGCACTTGGCTGTTTGTTGGTGTGTTTATACCCGCCGACATCTAAGGGTGGGAGAGGGCTTCTGCCTGGCAGGGTGTAAACAGCCCCGCCGCCTCGCCCGCCTTTCCGACAGACAGATCCTGCAGATTTCGGTCAAGCCGAGACACAGCAGCTCCCGGAGCGGCAGAAACAGAAACCTCCTTCCTCCCCAGCAGGGCTCGAGGGCCCGACCGCGCTGTTGTTACTCCTCTTCGGGGCAGAAACGGTCTTTAGCCCTAAAAAATCCCTGGCATCCAGGAGCTCGGTCCTTCAGGAGGGCACCGCGCTTAATGATAATGCGCTTTTTTTGATTATTAGAGCTGAAAATAGCTAGTGCTGGTCTTAGGCACAGCCTGGCTGCAGGAGCACGAGCATCTGCACAGGTTTAAGCACCCCGTCACGTCCTCCTGAAGCTTCCCGGTTTCCATGCATAGTTTTAGGCTGGGAGCATCTTCTGGCAGGTTTGCAGAAGCAGCCAAGGTATTTTTGAGCTATCTCCATATGAAAACCAGGGGGGGGTTTCCCTTGCTGGGAACAACGAGGAACTTCCTGCGTAGTTATTTTACTATCTCAAAATTAATTTCCAGCTCCAGGTCTGGTACCTGCCCGGTCCCCAGCCTGAAACAAAGTTCAAAAGAAATGTCGGCCCGAGCTTTTGGCCTGTTTAAAAATGACGGGCGTCCTTTTAGGGATGCGCTGGGAAAACCAGAGCCATTCTGAAGCCTGTAGGAGGGCAGAGTAGGTGCTTTCTCTCCGAACACCGGGAGATTCCGGTGCTTGGGCATCCTCCCAGTGCAACCCGTGACTGCGCAGCATCTTGTGCATCGCACAGAGAGAGGCTCTGACCAGGCTTTTTTGGTCAAACTGTGCTCTTTTAAGCAACAACTTCTGCGCAATAGCAACGTCTCCTAATTTTTCATCGCCCCTCCGTGTTTTGCGTTTTAACAGGATGAACTCAAAGCTGCGGTGTTAACTCAGCACCAGGGATGGAGGGGGGGGGCAGAGTTGGATCCGGCCTTTGCAGGGAGGCACAGCTTCTCCCAAAATAAAGTTCAAGTCCCACACAGCCCCTTGAGCCCGGGGGACACCCCAAGCATCCCACCAGGCAGAGCTCCGGGGGCATCGGTGCTCTGAGTCCCCTTAGCAAAGGGTGTCTTTAGGAAACACCACGTAGCTGTGGATACTTTATAGACTCTTTCTTCCCGATCCCAGGCAGAGCCAGTCTGTCTATCCGCTCCCGTCATGTGGATTTAGACAGCCGTATTCGTCAGCGCTTTCTCCTGGGGCTTCTTTCTCCAGGTGAGTATGAGCTGTGTGAGACAGGGCAGCGGCTCGGCTGGTCTCGCAGCTTGCAGTCTGTGCGGCAGGAGCTTGCAGCAGACCACGGCCACCAGGGACGGCCACCAACCCTCCCCGGGGCAGCCGGGGCGAGAGAAGGCGCTTTGAGGCAGTGTCTGGTCCACAGGGCGGTCAGGGGAATGGCCAGCATCCCGGGAGGATGCACAGCCAGTGGGTTTTAATCAGCAGAAGGCGAAACAAAGCCAGAAACCGCTGCCTTCAGCTCAGCACAGGGAAAAGCATCCGTTGCTCAGGATTTTGCTCCTTGTCACTAACCCTAACCCTAAATACATCCCTGCGGGCATCACCGCTGAGTTTTGCTCTGCAGAGACCCATCTGTTTTACTCGGTCTCAGCCTTACGGGCAGGACGGGCACCGCTCAGCCCTCCGAGACATAAGCATGTAACACAGCCCCAGACCATTCCTGCCACAAGTTTGTGGTCACCCAGGACCAAACTTTGCCCTCTGTAAATACACCCAGACCCCAGTGATGTCCCAGTGAGCAAAATACACCCCCTGTGGATGGAGATGTCAGAGCCCAGCCCCTCTGGGCGTGCTGGGGGGCAAAGCCCCCGTGGCTCCAGCAAGACGAGAGATGATCTTTTGAACGAGATGATCTTTAAGGTCCCTTCCAACCTAACCCACCCAATGACGGGGTTGTCTGTGCGCGCTGCGTGTGCTCACGCACCAGCTTCTGCTTCTGCTTCGTCTTGTCCTGAAGAGCCTTTAGCGGAGGTTTCCCACGGGAAAACCATGCAGACCCTTACCCGTGCTTGCCCCTGGCCCTGCAGAGACCTCCGTCCATGCAGCCCTCGCTCCCGTAGCCCTGCAGCAGCGGCGGGGGAGCGCTGCCAGCCCTCCTTGCTCGCCGAGGCATCACTTTGCCCGGCCTCGGAGGCGAGAGAGGAGCTAACGGTTCCCCGGCGAGGCCCATCAGCATCCCTGAGCCCGGCGCGGGCGCTCCTGCTGGCAGGATTTTTGGGGTGGATTTTGCAGGGCTGCTGCAGCCGAGAAAGTACACCTGGTCAGATAAGGATCAGGCTGTGCCGGCGGATTAAATTAAACGGCTTTTTCTTTCCGTGCCAGCATATCTAATGAGCAGTTCATCTCCCATGGGCAATTCTGCCATCTCAAGCTGCAGTCATAAAGTGGCAAGCTTGGCAAAGCTGACTGGGCTGGCTTTACCCTCTAAAACTTGAGAGAGAGCTAATGAAGCTTGAAAGCGAGCGAGACCTCTGGTGATCTCAGTGCTGTGTTGGTGGGGAGCATTGCTCGGGCAAGGTGCACCTCCTAGAGTCGCAGTTCGGTTCGTGTTCAGACTTAGGCTGTTTCTGTTCAAAGAAAGGCGCGGGGTGGTCCTAATCTCTCCCATCCAAAGCCTTGGGTTGAGTTTGTTGTTCCTTCCTGCAGCGCTAATAAGATATTGCAATAAGAGCCAGCCGAGCAGCTGGAGCCGCTGGTTGGAAGCGCCCTTGATCTCGGTCAGGCTGGCTCCGGCTGCGGGACGGGCTCCTCGCTGCCATGCGGCACCCGGATCCCGCGGCTCGGCCGGCCGTGCCCGCTGCCAACGCAGCAGGGACAACCCGGGGGCGGAGGTGGGCATCGCCTGCCCCGTGCCCGCCGGGCTTTGCTTTCCGTGTCCTCCGCTTACCGTCTGCTTCTGCCACGTCAGAGTGCCGTCTCCTGAGACGCGGCGCTCCGCCGGCATCCCCGGCATCCCCAGCCCTCCCGGTGCGGCTCATCCGCTCTCTGTTGCAGGTTCACTCACCCGCTGATGCTGGGCTCCGGCATGCACACCACCGGCATCCCGCATCCCGCCATCGTGCCCCACTCCGGCAAGCAAGAGATGGAGCACTATGACCGAAACATGTAAGTTGGAGGTGCCCACAGGGCTCTTCAACAGCGTGAGCACCTTAATGCCCGTCCTATTTATCCCTATTAATGCTCACACCGGGGGGAGGATGGGTGAACACCGAGCTCTGCCTGCAACAGGCAATGGAGCGCATCCGAGGGGCAGATCTCGCATCCCCCCCTACCTGCTTGTGCCATCGGGTGGGTTTGGCATCGAGTCTTCTGCTGAGCTTGGTGCCTCCAGGCAGGCGGGCTGGAGGGTGGCTCTGATGCTGACAGCTCCTCTTTCGGTCCCACCAAGGAAACCTCAGCCAGAACCAAAGAGAGAGAAGGAAGCCAAGAAGCCCACTATCAAGAAGCCCCTGAACGCTTTCATGTTGTATATGAAAGAAATGCGGGCGAAAGTCATTGCCGAATGCACCCTGAAGGAGAGCGCCGCCATCAACCAGATCTTGGGAAGGAGGGTAAGAGCACGCGGGGCTCAGCGCCATTGTCCCATCCAGCATCCCCATCCCTTGCCGCTGCTCTTTGGCTCCTAACAACCATCTGCCTTCAAACCCGGGTGCCCTTATCCCTTAAACATGCGGAGTCAGGGGTGCCTGGAGTGGGGCGGCCATGGTGGGCTGGGCAGGGGGGGGAGAGCGGGGCCGGGTCTCACCACCACGCTTGTCCTTGCAGTGGCACGCGCTGTCCCGGGAAGAGCAGGCCAAGTACTACGAACTGGCTCGCAAGGAACGGCAGCTCCACATGCAGCTCTACCCCGGCTGGTCTGCCAGAGACAACTACGTGAGTGGCTGCCGCGGCTCGGGCCCCCTCCCCGTGGCATGGCCAGAAACACCACTTGGTGTTTGCCCAACATCCCGCCTGTCCCTGGTCGTGCCGGTCCTGACGGCACAAGAGCTATAGAAATGCACGTTTCAGGAGTATTTTGAACATCCTCTTGGTTCGTTGCCTGTCCATAGCACGAATGTTACAGCTCCCCAGCTACCAAACTGGTAGTTGGCTTATTGTCCAAGTAAATATCAGTAGAAAGGAAGAACTTTTAAGGGATGCTTATGGTCTTTAGAACGAGAATTTTATGGAAACTCACTGTTTTGTGCATCTCGGGCAGCAGCTGAAACTTCTGCCCAGAGGATGGGGCAGAGATGCAGGAGGAGAAACGCGGGGTGGGATGGCTGGGGGGGGGCTGAAGGGGCACCCACAGCCTGCTCAGCTCCGGTCGCTTTGCAGTAGCTCCTTGTTTATCAGCTTTAAATCATGGGGCTGAGTCCCGTGGGCTCCGTAGCCCCAGGGATGTGATGCTGAGCCTGGGCACATGCTGCAGGTTTGGGGGGATTTGCTGAATTGTGGGCTGCCACCTCTGATCTGTGCATTGAAAACTAGCGCAGGGCGTCTGCACTAGCTCACGGGAGCGTAATAAGGATGGGAGATAATTTTTTAGAAGGCAAAATGAGAGAGTGTAAGATGCTTTGTATGAGTTGTAGTGCAAAGCTCAGTCTCGCAGACGGTTTGGATCTGATTTTGGACTCTCCATGGGGCTGCATCCCGAGCGGCAGCTCCGTGTATTGCAGGGTGTGGAAGTGGCACCCATGGGATGACACAGAGTTTCCGTCTGTCCCTCGGGGGCCTTGATCCCACCCTGATCTATCATTATTAGAGGACCCTGACCAAATCAGGCACACCGTCTTCCAAGTGTTCAAGAGCAATTTGAGCAAACGCAGACAACAGCACTGCTCGGTCTGCGAGCTCGCGAGCTCAACCCAGCTCTTCGGGGAGCCTGTTTCCCAACCAAGGGTGCTGTTCAGGGGGAAAAAAAACCCTTTCCAGATTGAAAAAAGCAAAAAACATCCCCCAAACCAGGCCATGGCTGCTGAGTAGAGCAGCTGAGCCGCACAGCAAAGAGCAGTGGTTCTCAGCAATAAAAAATAATCAGCGCAGAGGGCCCTGAAACCTCATGAGTGTTGGGATTGTGCATTCCTGTAGCCAGAAGAGCTTTCTCTGTGTACTAGGGAAAAAAGGGAGCCTCCAGCCTTTGTCTTCCCCGGTTTTGGCTGTAGTGGGGGACACTGCCACAGCGATCGATGCCCAACCGATCCCCAAGGTGTGAGCCGAGAAAAAGCTGCGCTTTGGATTTTATAGAGACCTGACTTGACTGTACAGCTAAAAGAGCTGGTTTTGGAGGGGGCTGCGGTGGCCTGGCCGCGCTGGCACAGCCGGGGTGCCCCAGGTCCTCCGCTCCCTGGGGAGATGGAGCAGCAGCTCCTGGGCCGGCCGGAGGGACAAAGCTGCTTCACAGCTCGCGGTGGTAGGGCCAACACTTGGGAAGCCTCCGGGCTACTCCATGGAACTTTTAAAGGTTACTTTTTAAAAAAAAAAAATTATTTACTCTTAGCTATATTAATCACTCCAGCGGCACCGTGTTAAACAAGGTTGTATAGGTGTAGCAGTGCCACACTCCGGGTCTTTTCCAGTGTCTTTCTCGACTGTTTTGATCTTACACGCCTAACGAGCTCATTAGAAACCTGAAGCAAAGCACACATAAGTCTTCAGATGTCCGTCCATCCACACAAGGGCTCTGCCCTTTGATCTCAGGCTCCGTTGTTTCCCTCGCAGCCGCTTTCTTTCCCCTGGGAGCCGCGCAGCGAGCACCCATCCATCCCACCCTGGCCACCACTCCTTCCAGATAGCCCAAACTCCACCCAGGGCGAGAAAACACCCTTAAACAGACCTTAAAAAAAACCTTTGGTGCTGCCCTGGTTTCTCTAAGGGCGGCTCCGGAGGTCGGCAGCATCCGTGGATACACATCTGGAGAGCATCAGCATCTGGAAGGCATCAGCATCACTGAGAGCAAGGCACCATCTTCCTCCAAGACCCAAGCGCATCCTCCATGGAAATCTCAATCCCGTAGCATCCTTCATCTTGGCACGGGGATGTTTCCTTGCTCCGGAAGAGTTTTCTGTCCATAGCTAGTGGGCTTCAGAGGCAGCCGTTGGATTTCCCAGCATCAGCAGTGAGCTGCTTTTGGGTGTTGTGGTCCTTGCAAGAGGCGCTTTTCTCTCCGGAGCAGGAGGAGGAGGAGGAATGTAGGTCACTTCTGCAGCACGTGATGCGGATATCGGGCAGGAAATACAGTTGGTCCCACACCGAAGAAAAAGCTTACCGCAGCTCGGAGCTTTCCACCTTCACTCAAAACCACAAGAAGTCATACAAAAAGTCACGGGTTGAAGGCGTCCCTGCGAGCCGCTTGCTCCACCCAGGCCAGATTGGCTTCTGCGCCCCTGTGCCCTCATTAATAAGCTCGTTATGGTGATGGGAGAGTTGGTGCATATTGTGGGATGAGGGGAGTTGGTGCATATTGTGAGTGAGAAGAGTAATTTGGCGACAAAATCGAGTTTTCTTCTTGTTAGTGAGGGAAGAAATCAGAAGAACGAGAGATGGGTCCAAAGCTGCAAAGCATTGACATAGATAAGATTATAGATAATAGATTATTTAAAAATAAATTTCTGTGGATTTCCTAGAACTTTCTTTCCCTTTTGAAATGAGGGATGCCCCTCCTGGTGACACATGACGGAGCAATTTCTGTTTGGGTATAAAGCTCCTCATTAAAGCACGTTATCGGAAACAGGGAAGGTGCTAAAATGGGCCAAGTGCTACTTAGAAACGTGAAGAGGGAGGAGGAATAAGAATAAGCCCAGAGGATCCGCTGTTGATCAGACTGCCTCTGCTGCGCCTGGTAAATCTTGCTTAATTCCATTAATCTAGTTAAATCTATTAATTAAAGTATCGATTAGTTAATTAAAGCTGTAAGGGTTGGGATCCCTGACGTCAGGGCGGGCCGAGGAGGACTGGCAGGATTTGGCAGAGGTGCAGAGCGGCGCCGGCGCCGGGTTTATTGCCTCCGCGAACCTTTTCTCCTGCGGCTCCTGGAGCAGCCCGCAGCGCGCGTCAGGGGCTGGGCTGCGACTGTAGCGTATTCCTGGGCTCATAAACCAGAGCCAGGGAGCAGCGCGTTGGGAAGAAGACGGAGCAGGCACGGCGGGGATGCGGCCGCCGTCTCCTCCGAGTTTCTGTTGCTGTTCCTGCGTACGTGTGGGTCCTGTGCAGAGTGGTCTCGGGGTGCAGGGGGGTGTGAAAGTGCCTGTGGTGCTGGGTCCGGGGGTTCTGGGGGTGAGGGGTTGTTGTGAGAAAAGGAAGATGCCCAGAGCACATCTGTGCCGCGTCGAAGGCAGCCCTCGGATGTGCGCAGACACAGCAGCGGGTGGTCGCTTTGAGAGCTCGTGGAGTCACAGAACGGCTCCGGTTGGAAAGGACCTTAAAGATCACCCAGCTCCAGCCCCCTGCCCCGGGCAGGGACACCTCCCTCTACAAGTTCCTCCTGGTTTGTTTTTGGAGCACTGGTCTGGGCAGCTGGGGGAAGGACCGGGGTGTCCACGGGGATAAACCCGGCTGGTCTCCTTGCCGTGATTCCCAGTTCATCTCGCCCTGTAACGGGCAGAGCTGTCAGCACAGCGCCTGCTCCAGCGCAGCATCCAACCCCTCACCCAGGCTTTTCCCCCCCCCAGCCCCAAAACCCCATGCAGCACCCGCCATCTCCGGGGAGCTGGGACTAATGGCTTTCCCTTTGATTCCCCAGGGGAAAAAGAAGAGACGGACACGGGAAAAGCAGCAAGATTCCAACTCAGGTAAATGCGTGCAGCTCGGTGGCTGTCCCTTCGTTTCTGCTCAGAGGGGATAATGCAAAGCAGTTGTCGTGTTTTACCCTGTTTTCTTTTATTCTCTTGAGCTTAACTAAAGAAATACATACCTTTTTTTTTTTTAAGAGGCGGTAAATTAACATTTTTGTGACTTTTTCATAGACGTGTTTGAATTAGACTGTAAGTAGTGTGTGAAAACTGAAAAGATCAGGTTTTGGCATGTGCATAACTTCATATAAACTATTACTAAACTTAATCTATTCAAAACATCCAGGGTGAGCGTCCTCATCAGCCCCACACATACCATTAATTAAAGAAATCTCTGCTCAAATGCATCAATATTGCACGTGGGACTAAATGCAGTGAAAGGCTTGAAGGTCACCCATGGGACTACCGCAAATTTGGGTTTCATTTCAAAGTAACCTCCAGTTCAAGTCAAGCCATGCTAAAATCCAGTGTCAGTTGCTTCCCTGCACCACGCTGTTTATTAGAAAAGGCCCTTTTGACAGATTTCAGCTGGTGACACGCGCATGCCCATCATCCAAGGCTATTCCTGTGCTGGTTTCGGAAGTATTTCTGCCATATCAGGAATAAACGATCTCTCTATCATTAAATATTCATTGTAAAATAGCGAGAGACTGCCCTTGCCCACCATGGCATCACGTATACATGACGTTAGACAGCCTGCTTTTTCCAGTATGTCCATTCCGTGATTGCCTATAGACTTGCAAAGAGCTTTTCCCGCTCTCCAGCCTCCCGGTTCGTTACTGCTCGTTGCTCTTACTTATTTCTGGATGAAACCAAGTCAGCCAGGTGACAGGCTGGTGGCTTTCTAAGCAGAAAGCTCGTTCTCTCTCCCTCCAGAATGGCTCCCCGGGGAGGGTGCCAGGCCGGGCTGTTGCTCTCCCGGCCCCGCAGCCACGCAGGGACCTGTCACGCCGGAGCTGGGGGCCCGGAGGTGCACAGCTGGATGCATCTGGGCAGCTCAGGACACGGGAGCCCAGCTCTGATCTTACCGCTGTGGATTACGCGTCCGTGCAACCAGAATCCCACAGCCTGCATTAATTCGTAAAGTTCAGACTATTCCATTAACTTAACGGATCGCTGTTGGGTGACCTCTCTGAATTGCCCATAAAAAGCAATTCCACAGTCGTGTCCCGGTATTACCCCCACTTTAGTTAGCGCCATTGATCTCATTCGGTGCCTAGACTGATAAGGGGAATACAAGCTTTTAGGCTGATATGTAGCGTGGATAAATATTTATATATCGATATGTGTGATAATTTCACCTGTTACGGACTAAAAACCAGCTGCTGGTCGGACGCAACCGGAGACACCGGTGTTGGCCAAAAGAGGGACTGTGAGCCCAGTAGAGAAAAGACATGACGTGCATGAAAGCAAACAGGGCTTCCCCCTGGTGAGTCCCATAATTATACAGCAAAACCGCAACATTTTAGGACAGGCCAGGGAGGATAGCTTTTCCATGGAAACTGGAAGGGGAATGGTGGGGAGCGGAGCAGAATAACCCGGGGCCTGGGTCTCCTTGGTGCTAACTCTGCTTTCAGCCTGCTTCTGCAACGTTTCCTCCTCTTCTTTTCCGGGCGCAGTCCGAGCTCGCCGGCAGCCCCTCTAGTCGCTGTGGGACAGGCAGGGAGCAGGTAAGGATGCAGACACCGGGCGCAGGCAGCGCCTCTGGGATTTGGCAGCTTTTCCAGACTAAAGATAATTCGAAGAGCTGTGAATTTCCCCGTAATTGCCCATATTTCCCAGAGCTGAGGCCATTTCCCAAGCCTCCTTCTTCCCCAGCTGCCAGCGATATTTGCCTAACGATCACTTTTTTCCAGGAGAGGTGTTGCCGGCACTGCTCTGTTGCAGAAAAAGAAAAAACTAAAAAAAAAAATGGGATTTTAGTCTGTTAGTCTTGTGTTTAAGTGGCTAAAATGATGTTGCCTCTTTTCTTCCTCCTGCTCCTCCTCCTCTTTGTGCCTCTGCCTTGCCCACTCTCCGCCGCGCATGCTTCTGTGTTCAGATCCTGCCTCTCCTAAGAAATGCAGAGCTCGCTTTGGCCTCAACCAACAAACGGACTGGTGCGGCCCGTGCAGGTGTGTATCGGCATCTCCTCGCTGCCGGGGGGCTCCTGGGCGAGGGGCTTCGGCTCCCTGCCCCCTCCCGGTGCCGGCGGGGGCTGCTCCGGCCAGGCGCGGATGGGGTTTTGCCCTGGGCATCCTCAGGAGCTGCGAGGGTCAGGATGCACCCTGGGGTTGTTATTCCCGGCCCCCCTGGGGCAATGGTGGTGTGATGCTGGATGGTGTTAAACGCTTATTTCCACGGTGGAGATCTCTGTGACCCTGATGGGGGCTTTTTTCCCCCATTAAAGATTTCCTGGGGCCACATAAGTAGACCCCCGATAGCCCCCTAGGGCCAGCAGTGAGTGGTTAATGTGGGGGTTTTTTTCCCCTATTTGTACTGGGGCTGAGCTTGTATTTCAAGATCCAGCCCCTCTTGACCCCGCAGCGTGGTGGTCCCCAGCGTGGGGTGGGAGAGCCTCGGGCAGTGGGATGGTTTGGAAGCGCCCGGAGTGGATGTGGCCAGGCAATATTACAGCTCAGTGCATGAACCAGGCGTTACCTGGCTCGGGGCGGGGGGGGTCTGCAAATGCAGCCAGGCCAAAAAAGCTCCTGGGGAGGCTTCTGGACCCGGGCGCTGAAGCCCAAAGAGGCTCCAGCCCGGACAGGGGTTTTGGTAGCACTTTTTTATGCCGATGCAGCGATTTCTCCAGCAAAAGCTGGAAGTAAAGTGTTGCTTAATGTGTTTACCGCAGCTTAAAGTGACTGAAATCATTTAATCTACCCAAATCTGAACCCCGACGGTGCTTGGCCACTGCGCTTGCCGGCAGCCCGAGCCCAGGTCCCGGTGGCTGAGGCCGCGGCGAGGTCCCCTCCCCGCCACCGCGTCCTCACCTCGGGGGGGCCAGGCAGCAGCAACCCCCCCGCTCGCCGCGGGACCGCAGCAAGCACCCCTTTTTAAACTCATTAGGATCTGGAAAGTAATTAATACTTTACGTTGAATGTCCAGAGAGGGGTTTGTGTCGCCCCCGTCACGCAGACAGCAGTGCCACCGAGCTCAGACCCCTTCCGCAGCGCAGGGCACGACTCTGGATCTCCGGAGCTGTGCTTCCGACTTCCTTCTGCCTTTTAATTCAGCTTCTCTGCACTGCTTCCCAATTAACACAGGCTGCTGGAGTGCTGGCAGACCTTGCCATGCTTTTGGGTGTAGCCTCTGCCTCCCAAACCCCGGTTAGTCACGGCCCTTCTGCAATTCCCCGTACTAACGTGCTGCTGCCAGCTCCGGGGCTCCTGTCGTACGTGTCTGGTCCCCTGCGGAGAGCAGTTTCCAGCAGAGGATTCCCACTCCATGGGAGAGGTTAACTGGTTAAAACTGGGGGTTCCTGCACTGGAGCTTTCACCCTCTACCCCCTCGCCCCCAGGCAAACCGCTCCGGTGCTGTGGTTCCTAAAGGGAGAGGGATAAACCCCTTTAGCTCTGTAATAGCCACGTTATCAGCAAACTGTAATACCAGATGGGCTTTTTTCACCCGTTATTTTAAATCAAATCAGTCAATCGATGGATAGATTTGTATCATTTTGAACAGGGCATTGGAACTCCCCATCCTGTGGCTGCTCCTGAGGCTTCCAAGGGGAAAACCACTTCTCCTGGGGCTTGTCTGGGCTGGGAAATCACAGCCCCGTAACATAACCTCCCAGTTAAACGTTCCGTTCAGCGGGGCTGCCGTGTTTCCTATCGCATTAATTGGGTCACCCCGGCTAACGATGATTCCGACAGCCGTAATAGCACTTCTCTTGTCCACAGCCAGTGCGAAGTCATGTTTAATACTGGAGTAGTTAATACATATTCTAACACTGTCTAGTTTTTCATTAGTAAGATCAAAGAAAGGTGTGTGCCCGCATTAGCGAGTTCTCCATTTCATCTGTTCTCCTCAAATGAGACAGCCGAGGCAGGGAGCCGGGCGGGAGGAAGAGGTTCGTTAGGGCTGCTTTAGCTGTAAAGTCATTAATACCGTCTCTAGCAGAGGAAGCGTTCCCTCGCTGCTCTGAAGGTGACACCTCGAGAGGTGTTTTCTTTAAAACTAGACCGAGATGCTGGAGGACCCGTAGCAGGTGACAGGAGGGATCTGTCACGTGAAGAGGAGGAAAACCAGCTCAGAGTATGGAGAGACGCGATGAGACGGGGCGAGGGACCAGCCAGGAGTAGTTAAAGTCGTCTGGGCTTATGAGCTGACACCCAGAACTTGGGGTAAATATTCCTGGCGTTGATACCAAAGAGCAGAATTGTTAAGGGATGTGGAGAAATCCTGCCCAAATCCGGTCATGGCAAGGGTGATGCAGGACTCCTATTTTTGACCGTGACACAGGAACAAGTGGGGAACCTGAATGTCTTCTCCAGGGGGTGGAGGAGGCTGGGTCCTGCTCCCCGGGCACTGCTGCCTGCGGGACCTTCCCGGTCCCAGTGGGCTTCCTCCTGGGAAAGCAGGGCTAGGGAAGGAGAGTTGCCACTGACGGGGTACTTTTCTGTAAAAACGCCTTTTGATGAGTAAACCTTCCCCAGCAGATGAGCTCTATTTGTCACGCTCCGCAGAGGGGGGGCAGGGAAGCGAGTTTTTCACAGTTGCGGGTCCATTCAGGTCCGTCTGCAGCCTAATCTCTCTCTCTGGTGTCCGTCTACAGTGGGTTTTGTCCTTGTACCTCTGCTTCCTAAGGGAGAGACCACAGCAAACATCTCCTGCCCGGAACAGCCACGGGGTGAAGGGGCAGAGCTGGTTTCTCCGTAGCTTCGTTAGCAGTTTAGAAGCTGATAGATCCAAAGGCCTCTGAAGGGCTCAGGACCAGCCGAACATCCAGAGCGGGACCTCAGCCAGCCTCGGACCACCTCTTCCAGCTGGTCCCAGGCCATTTTCTTCCCTCTTCCTGAACCTGTCCCCGAGTCATAGAGGGTGGGGATGACCGTAAAGTGTTTTGAGATGCAGAGATGGCCGGGATCAGAGGGTTTTG
>VXBO01002652.1:85420-128192 GCA_013400135.1 Rhinoptilus africanus | reverse complement strand
GGCCCCGCCAGCGCGGCTTGTGCGCGACCGCGCAGCGCCCTCCGCGGGGCCGCCCTTCTGGCGCCGCCTGGCGGTGACCGCGGGGCAGCGCAGGCCCGGCCCCGGGCGGGGAGGAGGCAGCGCCCGGNCGCTGGGAAATCACAGCCCCGTAACATAACCTCCCAGTTAAACGTTCCGTTCAGCGGGGCTGCCGTGTTTCCTATCGCATTAATTGGGTCACCCCGGCTAACGATGATTCCGACAGCCGTAATAGCACTTCTCTTGTCCACAGCCAGTGCGAAGTCATGTTTAATACTGGAGTAGTTAATACATATTCTAACACTGTCTAGTTTTTCATTAGTAAGATCAAAGAAAGGTGTGTGCCCGCATTAGCGAGTTCTCCATTTCATCTGTTCTCCTCAAATGAGACAGCCGAGGCAGGGAGCCGGGCGGGAGGAAGAGGTTCGTTAGGGCTGCTTTAGCTGTAAAGTCATTAATACCGTCTCTAGCAGAGGAAGCGTTCCCTCGCTGCTCTGAAGGTGACACCTCGAGAGGTGTTTTCTTTAAAACTAGACCGAGATGCTGGAGGACCCGTAGCAGGTGACAGGAGGGATCTGTCACGTGAAGAGGAGGAAAACCAGCTCAGAGTATGGAGAGACGCGATGAGACGGGGCGAGGGACCAGCCAGGAGTAGTTAAAGTCGTCTGGGCTTATGAGCTGACACCCAGAACTTGGGGTAAATATTCCTGGCGTTGATACCAAAGAGCAGAATTGTTAAGGGATGTGGAGAAATCCTGCCCAAATCCGGTCATGGCAAGGGTGATGCAGGACTCCTATTTTTGACCGTGACACAGGAACAAGTGGGGAACCTGAATGTCTTCTCCAGGGGGTGGAGGAGGCTGGGTCCTGCTCCCCGGGCACTGCTGCCTGCGGGACCTTCCCGGTCCCAGTGGGCTTCCTCCTGGGAAAGCAGGGCTAGGGAAGGAGAGTTGCCACTGACGGGGTACTTTTCTGTAAAAACGCCTTTTGATGAGTAAACCTTCCCCAGCAGATGAGCTCTATTTGTCACGCTCCGCAGAGGGGGGGCAGGGAAGCGAGTTTTTCACAGTTGCGGGTCCATTCAGGTCCGTCTGCAGCCTAATCTCTCTCTCTGGTGTCCGTCTACAGTGGGTTTTGTCCTTGTACCTCTGCTTCCTAAGGGAGAGACCACAGCAAACATCTCCTGCCCGGAACAGCCACGGGGTGAAGGGGCAGAGCTGGTTTCTCCGTAGCTTCGTTAGCAGTTTAGAAGCTGATAGATCCAAAGGCCTCTGAAGGGCTCAGGACCAGCCGAACATCCAGAGCGGGACCTCAGCCAGCCTCGGACCACCTCTTCCAGCTGGTCCCAGGCCATTTTCTTCCCTCTTCCTGAACCTGTCCCCGAGTCATAGAGGGTGGGGATGACCGTAAAGTGTTTTGAGATGCAGAGATGGCCGGGATCAGAGGGTTTTGCTGCGGAAGAGCAAGACGAGTCGATGAAATTGCGCACAGGTCTCAGAGGGTGGTGGGAAATGAGCTCTTCGGACCTTAAGATTTTGCGCTGACTTGCGTTATTTTTATATTTGTTACTGCTTTTATTATTGTTTGGGGGGGGGTATTATTTTTATTTTTATTGCTATTGTTAAAATTTTTATTCTTTCCCTTTTTTATCATTTGNTGGCCAGGGGAGCCCGGCTGGGGGCTGCAGTGACCAGGGGAGCTCGGACAGGGTCCGTGGTGGCCAGGGGAGCTTGGCCGGGGGCTGCGGTGGCCAGGGGAGCCCGGCTGGGGGGTCACAGTGTCCTGAGGGAGCCCATCCGAGGGCTGTGGTGGCCAAGGGAGCCCGGTCGGTGGTCGCAACAACCGAGGGGACCCCAGCGAGGTCTGCGGTGACCAGGGACCGCGGGTCCCCGCCTGGCTGCGCAGCCCGGCTCGCGCCAAGCGCTGGTTTACGACTTGGTGTGTGAGCGTGCGCCCACCCTTCATTCACAGCTAACTCTCTTCACTGTCCCTAGGAGGAAAAAGAAGTGCATTCGGTACTTACAAGGAGAAGGACGCTGTGCCAGCCCAGTTTCTTCCGATGGAAGTGCTATAGACTCCCCTCCCTCTCCTCCGGACGCACTCCAATGCATCTCCTCTGCTTTTCCTTCAGACAAGCTCGCAGCCCCCGCCGACCCCGCGCACGGAGAGCAGCCCGACCCCTTCCCCGTCTCCGCTCACCTCCGCCCCACCACCGGCTCTTCCAGACCCATCTCCAGGTGCTCCTCTGCGCCCGCGGAGTCCCCGGCGTACGGCATGGCCTCGGCGGGGACATAGTCCCGCGCGCGCAGCCCCCGTGGCCGGGACACCGGGCACTTGGCGCTCTCCCACCTGGTTTCGCTGGAAAGGACCATCCCAATTCCCCCGTCTCGCTGTAGAACGTGCAAAGTTAGGCAACAAGGATGCTGGAAAACGCCTTTGGTTTTTCTTCTGCCGGGGTGGGGGTGGGGGTTAAGGATAAAAAAGCGATTTAAAAAAAAAAAAAAAAAAAACACACAAAAAAACCCAAAAAAGGTAAAAAATAAGTCCTTGCCGAAATTTAAAGTGCTGATGAGTAAACAAGCCTTTTGTCCCTGCCCTGTGCTGCTTTATTTTTCGTTTCTTTGGGGTTTTTCCTGTTGTTTCGGTTGGTTTTTTCACTGCGTTACCTTCCAGTCCGGCAGAAAGCAGCGCCAGCCCCCCGCTTGCTGCAGTAGCCGTAGGTGCTGTCAGCCCGACCCTGCCCCCCCCAGCCCCCCCTTGGCTGCCTCAGCACCCCCTCACCCACCTCTCCCGGCCCGCAGGCCCCCGAGCTGGAAAAGCTGGAATAAGAGCATTTTGTTTAAAAAAGCCCTTCTGCCCGACAGTTCAGCGTGGGGACGCCAGCTCTCCCATCCTGCCGGCTGACAGAGAGGTGAAATATTCAAACCGACAAGGTGGATTTTTTTCCCAACCTCTCCTTTGAGAAGAGGACGGTAACTGCTCACGGGTCTCTGTGCGGCCGTGTCCCATCCCGCCGGAGCGCGGAGGAGACGGCAGCACACATGGGTCCCGCCGAGGAGCCGGGAGCGGCCGCAGGGTCTCCCGTGCCGTGAGGAAGGAATGGCGGGGGTCAGGGATCTCCCCAGCAGGCAGAGGACCGCGCTGGCCCGCCGGCAGAAGGGCACACTACCCCGCTCTCCGCCTCCGGCCTCCATCTGTGCCCACCCTCGGCAAGAGCAGAACCTTATTTTTTTTTTCTCTTTCCATAATTTGGTGTATAACCTTGAAAAAAACCGTTACTCTAGTTTTTTCTAAAAGATCCCTCCACTCCCAAGACGATGCCAAACGTGTTCTCTCCAGCTTGAAAACATTTACCTGCTTCTGGTGGTTTATTTATATTTTGAGCTCCATAAACAAAAAAACACCGTGGGCAGATTCCGATCTCCCAGAACGGATGTAAATCCCAAATTAATCCATGATTTACTTCAGGTTTACAACTTCTCAGAGAGACAACCTCGTCCAGTGCAGGTTTTTTCCTGCTTGAAAGAAATCTGTTCTAAACTGCTGAAGAGAAAAATACCACCACACCGAGGGAGAGGGGAGGGGTTGATTTTTTCTACTTTACCGGATAGGTTTTAGAGTACCGAACACAAATTCTGTAGTAATATTATTGTAGAACCGCAAGAAATTTAAGATGACCTTTATAATGTACAAAATATTTTTATATTTTTCTTTTTTCTTAACGCGAAAGCACGAACCCTAATTTTTTACATCGGGCTAAACACAACTTTTTAAACAAGTTTATGCCTCAAAGATTGAAAATCTAAAAAAAAAAAAAAAAAATGAAAAAACAAACCTGATTAGTCTGTAGAGCAGCTTTGGGTTTATTCCTTTAATTTAGGTACTTTTGCTTAGAGTAGCGTAGATTTTTTTAATTCCAGTTTTAGTTTAGAAAACCTAAACCTATTGCTTTATTCCTCTCCTGTGTACATGCAACTTCAGAAGCACTGAATGAAAGCTACCTGCACAAACCTGGAAAGTTTGGAAAAAAAAAAAGTCATTTTCAAGTTTGACAGAAACATTTTAACCCTTGGAGAAGTTACCTGAACCGACTGCCAGCTGGCCACCTACTCGTGTGCTTCCTGCACTCGGAGGGTTAATTACACAGCACTAGATCCATCCGGGATCTGCTGGGGTTTACCTTATGTTAGCAGGCGGAGAGGAGAGCATGCTCCAGTGCTGCGCAGAGGAACCCGGCAGACTCTTCCCAGGGCTGATACAATCTCTTTTTTATCATTCGATTTTAAAAAACAAACCAAAATTGCTTAAAAAAAAAAACTTAGCTGTGTCTCAGCTCAGCATTTGTCCCGGTGAGAGCCTCTGCTGTAAGGTGCTGTGGAGGCGTCGGCTGCCCCGGCTCGCGTCGCTCCGCGCTGGGTGTAAAGCTGGCATAACTCAATGCCCGGTGGGTACCTCGGGGTTGGATGGAACGCCTTAACTCCGCAGCAAAGCAAAGGCAGGTATAAAAGAAAAAGCAGATGTGTCTAAATAACACTGGAGGAAATCCAGGGGAAAAGTCCTGAGTGGTATTAGACAGCGCATCCCGGTCCGGCGCGCACTGCAGAATTCAGCGGGATTTTCACCCCTTTGTTTCAAGGCTCCTTTGGCCCCTCCGTGGGGCGGTGGACGCCCGCCTTGGCGCAGGGCACGCTAAAGACCCGCCTGTCCCACAGCCCCGTCACTGCTCGTCCATCCCACTCCTGCAAAATCCCCCCCGTGACACCCCCTGGCCCCACAGCAGCGCTGCCGGGATCGCACCCCTTCTCGGCCAGACCTTCCCCGTGCTGTCAGCTGCCGCGGCACCAACTGGGACCAGCCGCCTGGTGAACCACACCACCTTCACGTTATACTGGCGTAACTGAAAAAAATTAATCTTTTTTTTTGTTTTCATCCCCAAAACAGCAGATAAGAGCCCTTTAAGCTGCCCCTTTCCAAGACAAAACAGTGAGCGCCACCAACTTCTGTTACAGGCCCCGTGGCTGATAACCAATGCCAAAACAAAGTTACTTTTATAAATACCAAAAAAGTGTCTTTAGAAATGCTATATGAAGTGTTACTATTTTGTGTTAATACTCTCTTTTTAACAGAAGGAAAATTTTGCCCTTAAGTTTTTATTGCAACCAGATTTTGTCTTTTTTTTAGTTTTTGCAGCAATTTCAACTCTTCTTGAAATACATATTTGAATTCCTGAAACCAGTTTGAATGTAGAAGTCATGGAAGTACCACTCCATTAAACCACGTAAAACCACTGTATGTATGTAGCAGGGATAAATGTTTCGCAGCTGTACTTTCATTTGTCTCAACGACTATCCATCATTTGTTGTAATTTTTTTACTTCCTCGAGTTTGTATTTTTTGGCTTTTATGTTCAAAATATGTTTATAGCTTTATAAATAAAGAAATTGCCAGACGGGCTATTCAAAATAGGCCACTGGAAGTTATAATCCTATCACACTGTCAAATAACTGTTTGTTAGAATTCAGGAGGTTCCTGCCCCCCCCCCCCCCCCATGGCAGTTGTATGAATAGCTTTTAGAATAATTTCCGATTATTCTATATTCCAATTTCCCCAGTCTTCAGTGGGTAAGACTGAAATAGTAAACCAAGATGAAGAAAAAAATACCTTCTACACTCAGTACTGAGGCCTTGCCTTCCCTCTCCCCACCCCACATGTATCACTTCAGCCAAGAGGAGCTATCTCTGATAAAAACAAAAATTTAAGGCAGCACCACACAAGTTAAACAGCAACGTAAAGTTTAACAGCGGGAAATTGGGGAGTCTCTCTTCCAAGAATTCCCAAGTACACAGGCGGTGTCTGTACAGCAGGGAGAGCCATGGGGTGGAGCTGGAGGAGACCCGTGCAGCAGGCAGGTGGCACGCACCTCCCGAAAGAGGGTTGTTCTCTACAGCCCAGCACTAATATTACCAGAGCAGATGAGAAAACTGAGAGGGTGGTACCTCCAGAGATTTAAAAAAAAAAGAAAAAAGGTGTTTTCCCATACTGACATAGGTGTGGGGCAGGTACAGAATTTGGATGAAATCAGAGACAGCATTACAGCGGAATTTCAACTACAGAAAATAAGTTGTATAGAAACCCAACTAGCAAGACTACCACGAGAATTAAAAAATAAGTCAAAGCTATGTAATGCTTCGAGCACCCAGACTAGCCCTTTATTCTACACGCGACTATGCTATACCTCCACACTTGCACCAACTGGTATTGTATCAGCGATACCAGTACGGGTATCAACAGCCAACTGGTACAACCCTGGAGCTTCAGCAGAAGCCCCACCATTACAGCATTTGACCACCAAGGGTTACGTTTCAGGCAAGCTGCTCGAACAATTAGCAAGTCTCCCCCCAGGGTCACAGGCATGCTTCAGGCAGGTGTGACAAACAAGGTAGAAGCAAGGTAATAAGGAAGACAAACTACACGTCTTTGTCTCTTCTCACCCTACAGCTAAGTGAGGCATGACGAGGCAGGGGCTCCAGCAAAGAGGGATCCCAGTCCCATGCCAAGCACCTGAAGGAAGGCATATGGGCTTCCAGCACTCACCACAATTACAGTACAGCCTTCTCTGTTAGCAACACAGCACGCAAAGGACGAAACTAGCGTATTCTGGAACACAAGCTTCAGACACAGATGGATTTATTTCTTGTAAGAATGCAGGACAAGCTCAACATTAAACTACAGACACAGCCACAGAACTGTCATCAGCAGATTTTTTTCCCTCATAGCACTTTTAAGCCAAGGTGTATTGTTTGTAAAGAGGATGCTGGAAAGGCTTCCTCATGTCCAAGCCCAGCACAGACATATTTTCTGCCCAATGAATACACAGTACCTGTACTCTGCCCGTGTCACACGCACACCAGCACAAAGGCAGGCCCAGGACCTCACGGATAAGCAGATGTGAGCAGCAGCTGCATCCAAAGCATCACTTTGAATGCAAGGTCAGAATGCTTTCACTAATGGCTACATCAAAGACTACCTAAAAGCTAGTAAGCCATCAAAAAATATATCCATCTGGATCGCTTGCCATTTAATTTCCAACCTTATTTGAGAAGCTGCACGCTGTCTGACCCGTGGCTTGCATTAGTCGTTTAACAAAATCTGTTTTATTTCAATTAACTGCTGCCTCAGTGCTATTATTTGTACACTCGGCAATAAGTGACAGTAAGATTATCTAGTTGCAAATAACTAGAACCATTTGCAAACCAAAGTTTAAAAGCCCTTTATTAATTCAGAAGTGAAACACTGATATTCAAAGTGAGATAAGTATGTTTATTAAGGTTCATTCTACTCTAAGGTTTATACAGAGAATGGAATGCAATAAAAGCTAAGAGCACACCTCAAAGATCTACCACACAACCACCCCCTACTCCCTATAAGGGAACTGTAAAAATAAAAATAAAAATCAGAAAACCAGTTACTGTTTAACTAGTTGCAAGTGGCTTTGTCCAAAGAAGTTAAGCTTGATATTGCATTAGCTTTGTATGCAATAATTAAGTCTCTACAAGCTGAAGTATCACATACAGAGGCGTAAGATTTCCTGTGGACACACAAAACCATGTTTTAAAGAGCTACAGCACAAGGGTTGTTTAAAATTGCCTAAAAACAAGCCACTAATGGCATGCACAGGTCAATAATATTAACTTTGGTAATGTCAGTCATTTTTGGTCAAACCTGGATTCCGCTTTTAAAAGTAACATATAAAAACACACCCGTCCTGTGCATAAAGCAACACACTTTTCACTTGCTACCAGTTAGAGGCAGGTCTTCAAGACATGGTTGAAGTATTCAAATGTACCTGTCAGGAGCTTGCTTGGTTCTAGATCACATCTTTAACTAGTCTATAAGGCAAGACTAACAGGACAAGCAAGTGGTCAAATATTTTTTCTCTTTTTTTTTTTTTAAATGCAGGACAAGAGCCATCTTGAAAGTTATATAGCTTTAAGTAACACTATTTTTCCTCACAATGTATTTGGAAGAAATCCAGTAACTTTTTTCTTTAAACTTTACCTAGTTCCCCAAGACACATTCTAGTTTATTTTTCTTTCTGAAGCTATCAATACCCTGTAAACTCAAGTGTCTTGTTCTTCTTGAGGAAGAAGTCACAGGTGGTTTTATTTACAATGGAATCAATCCTTAGCACTGTAACTGGACTTGAATGGTTTAAAAGTGTAATGAATATGACAACCTTAAGTGTTACTTTCCATACAGAATCCACACTTAGTTCAGTTTTATTCATTGCAGAGTAAAGTAAAAAGACATCCAATTACACTAGTAAAAACTCAGAAGATTTAGATTTGTACTCAAAAAAACACTACACATGCAAAGGGAACAATATCCTGCTAACACAACTTCATTTGCTGCTGCATTTGTCTAATATTAACAATTATGAACAGAGCAGTGCAACTAGTATTTGGAACAATCCTTACAGTGTTCGAGTGTCAGGCACAATACTTCACTTCTCTTCACACCACTGGTTCTCTTTACGTACCTAAAAGAACATTTTAACTATTAATACGTTGTAATGAACTTCCAGAAGTTAGCTGCAAATTCCCATAAGCATTCAGGATTGCTTACTGCAGGAAGGCATACATTTGGAAGCAACTTTAATTTTTCATGCAGGCTTTGTAATTAGAAAGTCAGGCTTCCAAATTCACCTGTTTATCAATATAAACCAAGAAGTTTCTCATGCCTAGATTTGATTGAAACTGATTTTTTTTTCCCCCAAGTACAGCAAATGGACTTTCCTAAGACTAAATTGCTTGTTTTGTGACTCAGCACCAAAGACAAATCCAAGTGTACAATTCAGTGTCTTTGTATTTAAACTAGGCATCTTGTTCTGATCTTTCCCTACTTGGCCATTTCGCAGTGGGCTGCTGTTCAAGTTCTAAAGCCGGTGAGTTCATTACTTAAAGACGAGAATCCAAACATCTTGCCTTTCCAGCCACGTGCAACACCATCTTCAGCACTGTAACTACAGCTCCAAAACAGCAAACTAAGGCTGCCACAAACAACCCTACACGTTTTCTTACCAGACACACATTTGAGCCAGGAAGTCAATATGCTTTGTTTTAATCTGTACAGGTAACGGGCTGCAAGCACTGTAGGTACTGAAAGGTCTTCCACCAAGAACAACCCAATTCTGAGGAGCTGATGCATTAGATTACTTAATGTGTGATGCAACAGATTTGTTAAGGATCAATGTAATGAAGTACCACACGACAATTCAGCACAAAAAAACCCCAACTAAATTATAATTAAATTCAGATCAAGTACCTGTGCTTCTTCCTCCTCAGTGAAGTCATTCTTAATATTGAATGTCTTGCGAATTTCTTCTGGAGTTTTCCCCTTGATCATGTTTGCAACTGTCTTGCACGTGACATCAAGCAAACCTTTGATGTCCAAGTAATTTGCAGCCTGTAGGAGAGTTTCCAGATTTAATGCCTTCATATATCAATATTCTGCCTCTGTAGACGTACTACCAAAGCTGTGCTTACAATGAAATTGTACAATACTGTAACTGCAAACAAATCGTCTCCATTTTGAGAAGCTTTAGCTAGAACCTTAAAGTAACAGTACCTAAAACTTGCTTGTCAAACAAAGGGAAAGTTATTTTTACCATGAAATGCACACACCCCTGCTCCTCCTTCTACAAAGGGCTGTCAGAAACCTGCAAATAGTAGAGCTCTTCAGTGTTGAAGTGCTGGTAACTAGCTAAGACAAGTAATGCAGTCTCAGCATCACGTAAGGTACAAATTTTAAGTGTCAAAGCTAGATTTTAATTTGGACACAGATCTCCAGAACTCCATTTCTGGTACTACACCCTCAACTAAGACTCAAGAGCCACAAGATTAAAGACAGCTGGAGGGCCCCATGTTCAGAAAGGTATATTAATTGACTGATAAATGAGTGAGTATAGATTAATGTCTAGCATTAGGTTAACAGGCATTTTAACATCAACAATTTCAGCCACTCGTTGCCAGAACTATTCCCACTCCTCCCACATCCCCTGCAATGAAGAAGTTATTCAAGAAGCATAAAGACTTTATTTGTAAAGTACACTAACAGCGGGCACTTCACACATAGCCTTCACTCCACTTCAACATACTTACCAGGATAAGTTCAAAAAGCGTTCCTTGGTCTACCTTCAGAAACTCCTGGTCCCACACGGGGATGTCATCTGTTCTTTTTTCTTTGTTCTCATCATCCTCAGGAGGAGGTGGATCATCCTTGTGATGGGTGCACCACTGAATCACCTAGTTAGGGTTTTGATATTAAAGTTTTATCCAAATAATTCTCCCATTAGGCCCCAACTATAACTTTATTTCATTTTATCAGAACTGTAGACTCCCGTATGAACATGCTCCATTAACCAATATTTTCATCTCAGAGCAATTGATCCCCAGCCCTGAAGTACAAAAGTCTTCAAGAATCTCATCTGACACAGTAGCTAGTTAATTACTTACAACCTTAAAAACCAGCTGCTGGTGTTATACTCGGCCCTGTGCTAACACACATAAGACTGTACAAAGGAAACCTAAAGCTTGTTTTGCGGTGTTTAATCTGTTTGCAGAAACATAATTCTTATTAAGCAGAATACTACACAGGGGAAGAGAGTAGAGTGGTAATAGCTATCAGCGGGACACGTTCACCACAGTACAAAGTTCACCTGGCAAAAGTTTGCACGTTCCTAAGTTAGCCTTTAAAAAAAAAAAAAAAAGAAAACACACACCACCATCTCACCACCCAGACAATTAAAGGATACGGATCTACCACAAGTAAAATCCTGTTCCATTTTGCCAACCTGAGAGAATTCTAAAGTTCAAAGTTATTTATGTGTATTTTCACTAGGAAATAATTCCTAACCCTGTATTTACCCCAAAACAGTCCAGTGCTTATTTTGGCACAACACTTTCTACTTCAGAGCAAAAAAAGCATCTCAGAAGACAGTAAAATACTTTTTTGCTTTTCACACTTGACCCAACAGTAATCATGGTGTATTATTGAATTTAATGCACTGAGCGCGCAGCACCTCTTCAGCACTGTAACTGCCACACAGGCACAGCTACTGCCACTTACCCTCACCACTGCTTGTCCCTCAATCCTTCCTCCTTACAGTTCAATCTCATGAACTGCCACCTCAGTTGACAGAATCCAATTAAAATCAGCGTTTTAATACCATGCTATACTAGTGTGTACAGATGTCGAGCGCCACTTCAATACCTTAGAAGCCTATCTGGCCTCCAGCTGCTGTTCCAGACGGTCACCCCTGTAGGTCTTCTGCCTCACCCCAGTTCTCAGACACCCTAAATGACTGTGTTTATGCACTTCAAATTGGTTAAGCATGTAGCTAGCACATAAAAAGTATCTTGATTACAACAGTTCATAATATCCAACTCCAACATGAATTTCACATTTCATTACTGCCATACAACATTATCACTTTCAGCATCTTACCTTTTTTAAGATGGCTGCATTAACGTTTGGAAGAGGGACTGGGTCATCATCACCTTCATCATCCATTCCCAAATCTAAAAATGGAAAGATGACTAAGCAATTGGCAGGCAAAACCCATTTACTCTTCTCTGAACTGGGCCGCTTCACCAATTCTCCACTATTTTAACAGCAGTGAGGCTGAATGGATTGGTAGTAAGGGGTCTCTAACTGGTAAGGTCAGAAGCTTTTAGAAAACTCCAGTGAGTCCTTGTGGACCAATGGCTGCATTATTCATACCAGGTTATATCAAGTTTAGGCTAAGTAGCTAATCAAATGAGAGCATCAACAAGCCATTGGTTAAGCAGTCAGTTATTCATTAGAGCAGGACTTGCTAGCTCGTTGTTCTGGGAATAAGACGTGTTGAAGAATAAGACAAATATTTATGCAATTTTACCACTTTCAACAGTTCAATCCACAAGTTAAACCAAAGCGTTCCAACTGTGATCTCTCATTCAGTTTATTATTTAATAAGAACTCATATCTACTGTGGCAAGTAGAGACAATGTATTTCCCCTCTACATGAGCAGCAAATACTGCAGCCATAGAGATGCCAGTGGTCTGGCCTCTGAAGCACTGGTACCAATTCTTACCAGCTGAAAAAGTTTGCATGCTAAGACAGCGGCACAAATCCTTCAACTAAAAAAGCATTTACAAAGCATGCTTCTGAAACACCTTGTTTTAAAAGCCTGTCAGCATGCTCAAGACAGATTTGGATAATGTCTGTCAGTTTGTCACCTTGATATCGTTAAGGAATCAAAGTAAAAATTGAGACAAAAACATAAATTAAAATTTGGACTTGATACACAGAACAAATACCACCTTAGCCATCTTTGATTAGAGAATATGCAATTTTTTTATTACACAAATGCTGACAGTTGGATGACACCCTAGCTGTCAAAGATTAACATCTTGTAATTAGTTATGTAATTAACTACACAGACCTTCCCTCATTATATGCACAGATGAGCCAATTCTGCATCACTGAGGAGCTTCATTTTTAAGAACAGATGACTGTCACACCATCAAATATGGGCACAATTAAAACAGCATGTACTTCTGTATTTAGGCAATATTATTATTTGGGGGATATGAATTAGTACTACTTGTTTGGAATAACTAGCTTCATAGATTTAGGAACTAAAATACTGACATTAAAGGGTCCTGCATACATCACCAATTACCAAACACTTCGAATGCCTATTTTGAACATGGTGGCAGATACTAGTGCAAGAAGTGACCAATCCAAGACTGCTGGTATGGGGAAATAATTCAAACAATATTTCAAGTTTAGTCAACTCTGTTCAACGTGCGCCCACCACCTCCAAAACAGCAGTTTCGTCTGTTATCAGAAAATCGGTACTTCACTGGTGGTCCTGTGATGCTCAACACAACCCCACCTTTCTGCTCCAGCACCCAACACACAAAACACTGTTTATTAACTGATGCTTATCCAGCTGTACTACAAACGCATTTCACCTGTACTAGGAGACTGGTTCTCACCCACATTAGCGAAAGGCAAGTTTATGGTGCCTGGCTTACAACACTTTGCACATGTAACTTCCCTTTCATCAACACCTGAGTGTCACTAAACACCAGCAGTGACACAGCTTCTGCAAGAGAAAACTGAGACTGAGCTCCCTAATGCATTACAACCAACTGCTATGTTTCCTGCTCATGTTGCTAGTCATGTTCAGCAGCACCTTATCAAGAGAATAAAAGCATTCAATGTGTGGAGTATTGCAACCTTATTTTTATTGTTCTTAGGTATAAGGTGTCACAATCAGACAAAGATTTATATCCTAGAACATCATTTTAACCATATCTACAGAAAGAGGTTTTTTCCTAAGTTAATTCATGAATACACCCCGAAACTGGAAAAACACACCAGTAAACAATGAGGATTCGCAGCAGAGGGATTAGACACAGTTTGCTCTGTATCCTAGCCATCTGGCAGATTTCCCCTCCCCCACCACAAGTTCTTTTGTTTCAAATTTATGTCAGCAGCAGATCAGAACCAAGCATTTATCCCAAATAATTTAACCGCATCCATAAGCTCACAATATAGGTTTCACTTTAGCTCTTTCTTCGTTGCATTTGTTTATGAACTCCCACCCCATTTAAAAGATATTTACACTGTAAGACTGCTTTGTATGATTAAATAAACTTAAGTTTTTAATATGATTAGATGTTTTGTTTGCTTAACTTTTACAAAACTGAAGTAGGCTGTAGGCATGGCAGTGGGGTGCTTATATTTTACTAGCCTCCCTGTAAGCACTCATAACAAGAGGACTGAACTTTAAGCTTTTTTTCACCAGCACATCCACCCTTAAACAGCTTCAGCTACAACAGCGACTGCTCCAGCTGCTCTGAGATCTGACAGCAAGCTGCTTCATAGGCCTGGGAAACCTGTTTCAGCGCAGTACCAGTTTGTCTCCTTCGGTCACAATTCCTGTTCAAAGAGCTTCCTTGAACACACTGCTATCTCTGCACAGGCTAGTGATCCACGAGGCTGCATTCTCTTACCTTCCAGCATAGTCTTTATAGTTACAGACTGTTTTGCAATTTCAACATCAACTTCAAAGATTTCTCCATCCGAACTCTGCAGTTTAATTGAAGGCATCTACAAGAGAAGGACAGTTATTTCCACACAGTATTCAGCAAATATTACAAGTTTAGCTGACCCAAAGACATACGTTACCCTTTGCTATTTATATTGCTTCTTACTAACAGCAGATAACCCAGTGCCACTTAAAGCACGCTTAGATTATTCACCACTTGAATCAGACCTAAATTCATTAATCCTCATGCTTAAGAAACAAGGATTGATAGAAGATTGATAGAAGCTTCACACCACTTTAAGGGAAGAGAACTTTTTTCTTAAACTGAAAGCATAAAATACACAACATTTATTAGTCAATACTGCTTACATTTTTTACAGGGTCACACCAGAGCTATCTTTCTCATTAACTCAACAACACTTCCAAAACACTGCTTGTCTTCAAATCCAAGCAATTGCTAGTCACTTTGAGTACTCAAATGAAGTCAGATCTCAAAAGCAGATTTCAAATTATAGCCTCTGGAAGAGAATCACAAAATTGAGGTTGGAAGGAACCCCTCTGGGCAGAGTCTAGTCCAGCCTCCCTTGCTCCAGAGACAAACACACCAGGTTACTCCAGATCAAAAGCTTTCCTTCAGAAAAACATTTGGTTTTCTGAAGAGATTAAAAAACAGTATACCACTATGAGGAAGGCTTTCAGCACTCAACACTACTCTTAAAAAGTAGGAAGTTAGATTGGCACTTTGTTAGCATTAGGAAAGACTAAGATGACTATGCATTTTAACACAGTTTTTCAAACAAACTGTGATAAGACCTACAATACAAACAGTAGACTTCAAAGATGTCAACAGCAGAAAAATAATCAAACATCACAAGAATGCGTGTTTCCAGATATTTAACAACTCAAAGCCAGAAGTGATGCACTCGATACAGCAGCTACTAGGTTACAACTTCTGCCTGAAACTACACAAGAAGTCTGTTTGGGTATCACTGCACTTGAACCAACTGACTTGAAGGACACAATACACAACTGCCTGGCCACACAAGTTTTATAAATCAGTTCTCAACAAACTAGTAGGATTTCTTATAATAGGTTCCTTTACCACTCAAAATATTTGTTAGCAGCAGACCATTGCAATAGTTTCATTTTTTTCCCCTCAAATTACCTGCTTAAGGATCTCTAAAGCCTATACTTGTAATTTGTAAATTTGTATTTTTGTAAATACAGCCCTGCAATGCACTGTTTTCAAGTGTTCCCCCCCATCAAACCTAAGGCTCTGCATGCTAGTTCCATACAGTAGTACTTGAACTACCAAAATTGAATTAGCTGGACCACTTTCAGCAAAACTTACATTATCCCCTTCTGAATGCCTCCTGTAGCTCATCAGTAAGGCTGAGCCTGACAGTACTGCAACAAACCCAGTCCAATGGAGCCCAGCCAAAGCGTGTGATTAAGCTGCTTCAGCTTGAAGTCCTCATTGCTTTAATTTCCATTTGGCACAGCGAGTACCTAGTTAATGTTTACACAGTAACGTAACCCTATATGACAGTGCTACTTCTAATTAAGATGGGTGTTCTGGAGGGACACAGTCATGATTCTTCCAAAGATACAAATAGATATATACACGCACAAGAATAAAGTTCAGATTAAAACACAGTTCTGAGTCGGTAGCTCGAACGATGCTCCGAAAAAAAAAAAGAAAAATCATCTAGGCATGCCTTTCAAATTTAATGCATCTGTTCTTGCAGTGATTGCCTGAGAACACTGAGGAACAAACCCCGCTCCCGATGCCAGCCTTCCGAGCTTGTGCTGAGCATTACATAATGCCGCCCAGCACAGCCACCCCGACAGGGTGCTGCTGCCCCACTGGGCGGCCCCGCAAGAATATTTGCACCGAGACCCTTCCATCACCCAAACCCACTTTTATCAAGACCTTTAGGTTATCGTTAAGAGCCTGAATCAGGTAGAATGGAGTTGATTTACTGCCTTCTCACTGAGAACAGATCAGGATTTCATCTAAATTTCATTACTCTTTTTTTACCAGAGAGCACAGCCTCCTGGAAGGAAAAAAAAAAAGTCATTTTTAGCAAACTGCAATACAGCTCTGGAAATAGACAGGCCTTGAATAGAAACACAACTGGGTGACTAAGCAGACCAGTCTTAAAAGCTCTCTTCGACGACAGCAAAACAGGTTGGGAGCTGGTCAAAAGGCAAACCTGAATTACAACGGTAATTTGCATGTATAGGCCTGAAACGCAGAACTCAGCCATCTAAACCAGCGCTCCCCAGCAACTCCATGCCCTCCCCAAGCTATTCCGGATGGATGCCCGCTCCTTCCCCCGCTGCTCCTCCCTGTCACCGCCTGTAACGCCGCAATTACTTAATAAACTTACACCTGAGCCGCTCTGCTTACGCCAGAGTCCCCCCCTACACACACACCCCCCTCACTACGAGGTGACACTCGGGGTGCCCTGAAGCAGCCCGACGAGCGAAGAAGGTAAATTTGATTTAGCTTTATTTAAAGGCTAATTTATTTACCAGATCCCACAGANGCGGCGGCGGTTTTATATGGCGGGGAAAAGGACCCGCCTCTCGCTGCCTCGCAACCGCCGGGCTGCCCGCGACGAACGCCTGATCAAAACAACCCCCGCGGTGAGGCCAAACGGCGCGGAGAGAGGCTCATTGTCAATGAAATGGAGCCGCGCCCCCCTCCGAGGGGTGGGAAATTGGGGAGAGGGGGGGAAATGAGGCGGAGGGACGAAGCGGCCGCCGGTGGGTCTTTCAGGCGCGCCGGGAACAGCGGAACGGGCGGGGGCGGTGCGAGCAGGCCAACGGCTGCGGCGACCCTGAGGCGCCGCCATGGCCTCGGGCCTGCCCCGGGGCCGGTGCTGCCAGCGGGAGCGTCGGCGGGGGAGGGCCAGGCCCCGACCCCGGCCCCGGTGAAGGCGTGAGTGAAAGCAGCCGCCATGGTGATGGGTACCAGTGCGGCCTGTGCTAGCTGGAGGCCGGCCCGGTGACGGGAAACAAGCGGGCCGCGGCTGTCATCGTGCGTGCTTAAAAACGGTAATTCGGGAATAAGACAGACGGGTGACGAAAAGCCCACGTTGGGTGTTTTCCTTCTCTAGTGGGGTTTCGCGGGGAGAAAGGCCAAGGCACCTCCGTGAAGGGAGGGGAGCTGGGTCGGGCGCTGGCATGTAAACACGGGGAAATGCCCCCTTCAGGCAGCAGAGAACGTTTTAAGTGAAAAACTACACTGAAAAACTGGCTCAGGGCATTTCAAAGCGCTGGAAGTGGATTTAGGTCTAACTGGCAGTCGCTGAACATCTAGCCCGGCTCCCACCAGGAATTTCAGGGATCTGCAGCTCTGCCCGTGGCCAGAGCACATTGAAGCATCTCCCGACACCAGCTGCGCAAGGAGCCACCAGGCCGGAGGAGCGGACTAGGAACCACCAAAATGGCTCCAAAACAGCACGGCGTTAGCACACCACCCACCAGAGCGGCGTACCCCAGCGCAGACAGCATCTCCTGAAAGGTCCGGAGTATGTACTAGACAGTGACAGGTGTTCGGTTTCCAGAAAAAAAGAGAGATCTGAACGATTTTGCTTGGTGAGGAAGGCAGACCAGGGTACGAGTCCACGAAAGCAACCGTGAGGTTTCCAGGGTGCTGCATTGTGCTGCCACACAAAGCACTCGTTCCACGCTACACTGTTGAGTCCAGATTTCTCCATGGTCAAGTGGCTTTTGAGTAGTTAAGATACTTAACACAGTGACAACCCATGATTATGACAATTTACTTTACTTCAAATCTTAATTAAAAATGCTTTTAGATCCGGAGTATGTTTTCACAGCGCTTCAATGCAGATATACCCAGGCTGCCTGTAGGCAGAGCGGTACCTGCAGCAGCGTTGCACTGCGGAGCACAAGTACAGCGTAAGGCACAGCTTTCCCTTTTCTTTGGGGTTTCAGAGCGTCCCAGGCTGTGCCGACACACGCTATTGAACAAATGGCAGTCACGCCCGCTCGAAAATACCTTCTAATTTAAAGAATTTTCCTGAGATACAGAAATTCTCAGTTCAGAATCGTGCTTTGCTCATTTCAGAGTCCAGAGCACAGGACGGTAGCCTAACCACGGAACTATCAAGTCTTCTTTCTTCCTTAGTTTTTTGCCTGAGTGATGTTAATCAGTGAGACTGCAAATACCGGACATATTTAGTATTAAATAGCCCGTTGGTTAGGGCTGACTCTCAGGAGAGATGGAAGACTCGAATAAAGACTCTCAGCCAGAAGAACCTCTTGGAACTCAGGTGGCAGCGAGGCTATTCTGCATCAGGTAATATCACTTAAAGAGGTTTCTATATAAATTCCAAAGAACTGTTGGAGGCAACTGCCTGACTTGGGAATCTTGTTTCATGGGCTTTAGAATGCCGAGTGGCTCGTTAGTTACCGCATGCTTGAGGATGACTCTGAGCAAACTGATCTGACTTTGAAGGTGGATCTAAATTCAGAGCGTGGTCCAGAGGACCCTGGTGGTCCCTTCCAGCCTGAAATACTGCGCGCTTCTGGAACATGCGCTTCAGTGGAAGTCTTTGTGACAGTCGAGTGAGCATCCAGAGATGTCAGGTGATGTTTATAAGCAGATTTTGACACTAACAGAGGTTCCTCAAAGATCTTGGTATTGGTAACCAGATAAACTGTTTGTTCACCATGCATTAGGACCTAATTATCATATATATATATATATGAGACATGTATGTGTGAAGCCTCCAAACTGCGCCTAATGTGACCTTTTGATTGTACCATCATCACATTTACCTCTTTCCTCCTCAGTCACTCCATCTCGTACTCCAATGCTGAGAACCACATTTGCTGCACTAAAAAAAAAAAATAAACAAAGCTGCCTTTATTTTCCTTAAATGTTCTTGGCTTTTATTTTTATTAAAACTCCTTGGGTTAAAGGATCCAATGACAGAAGGTGGTCTGTGGAAAACATCTGCAAATCCTAAATCCCCTTTCCTGATGTTGCTGAAGGCCAAGGCTTCTGATTTGGCCGGTGATGAGCGAGCAGAAGCTCTCAGACCGCAAACCAGGCTCAGCAGAGGGGGATGGGGCTTGCTCTCCACACGAGACAAATCTAATAAAATCGAGGAACAGGCAGAAAGCGAAGTTCCATGCTTAATTATGGAATGTATGAATGTAATTCAAAGTGATACTATTGGAAGAGATGGCTGCAGCTTTCCGAAGGAGAAAATTCAGTCCCTGGTTGATTTTGAATTATAGCCGGCGAATTAGAAGTCTGGGAAAGTTAAAACAACAAAAAACACCCCACACCCAGAAAAAAAAGTGGCAGATGGCTGTCACAGATATTCTGTAATCACACGATGGCCACCCCCCACTGTGCCCTACATATCGTACAATGAACCTCCCCAGCTGGCCCAGATGCTTTCTGTTATCTGTGCTGAAAAAGCAGCTGCTGCAGCGTTGATAGCCAAAGTCCTGCGAGTAAGTCAGTGTTAATCACACAAAAGACTCGTCCTCCGCTAAAGCTGCAAGGCAAAGAACAAGATTTTTCAGAAAACGGGTGGCCCATTTTCAATTGGTATGTACATGCATAATTACTGCGATGCAAATCATCCTAAACCAAGCATTGCCACCCTGAGCAGATAATTGCTCCATGTATCGGCCACAGATAAATTACAATTAAGGGCCTTTTACCACTGAGAACCCAGAGGAGGCAGGGGGAAGCTGAACACCAAATACCTGGAAAGATTGGAGCAACCAAGATGAGCGCAAGCTGGATTTAACGCTTCCCGGACCCAGAAGAGCTCTGACCTACATACTTGCAGCATGGCCGGGCGGCGGGCAAAGGCAGCCGAGCCGCGACGCAGCCGCAGGGGAAAGGGGATTTTCACAGACTGAGCATTCGGGAGCAGCCTCCCAGACACAGGACTGCATCTGCTTACAACCTGGGATTCTCTTCCCCGCTATTCCTCTCAGGCAAAGCCCCTCAAAACACCTCACGCTCTCCGCTTTCACAGAGAAACTGCTGGGTGGTGGTGACTTAGAGCCTGTGGAGATAACACGCTATTTTTCCATACCACAAGCGTGATGTGGGAGTGTCAAAGCCCAACGAGAACCAGGTTTGGGAGATCTCCGCTTTGCTTCTTCATCAAGTTGGGAAACTTAGAATCATTTAGGCTGGAAAAGACCTTTAAGATCATCAAGTCCAACCATAAAGCACCGAACCACAGAGATCGGGGCCTGGCCAGGGCTGGACATGAGGGTCTTGAGCCGAGAGCAGAACTGCTCTAGCAGTGAAAGCCGGGAACAATTTCCTGGAAAGCGAGGTGTGACCATCCAGTCTGAACAAGAACCTCAGCTACCGATAGGGGAGGATGAGACTTGCTGCAAGAAATCCTCTTTTTTTTTTTCAGGAATACAAAAGATGGGGAACATTTTTTAAACCAAACAGCCACATCAACAAGAGAACAAACTTAGAACTAGTTGGATCAGGGTAAAACCAGAAAACATCGGAATTATTCATGTGAAATAGATAGTAGAAAGGTGATGCTGAGCTCAAAGGCCTGTACCACTGCTGTTTAAAGCAATCTTGCAACTACGCGACAGCAGAGGACGAAAATTCTTGTTCTCAGTACAACTCTGGGAAAAGCTAATTCTCACATTTGCACTTCATCCAAACCAGTACGACAGGAGCATCCTAGGGAAGGTGCCGCTTTTCGTCCCAGCTGTGCCCCAGCAATGCAGGAGGGTGGGTGGCAGAGCCCGGCTGGGTGAGAGTCCCATTAACACTGACGAACTGACAAAGCCCAACCACCAGATCCCGTCAAGCAGACACCAACTGTGGGGGATTTTTTAACTTTATCAGCTTCTTTTTCTGCTTCTACCACCCCTCACATTCCCCTTACGTAACTACAGGGATGCGAGCGAGTTGAGAAGACTAAAGATAGGGGGGAAAAAAAAGATTAAAAATAGAAACACACCTACCTCCAGCGTCTTTGCAGCATCTGTATCCTGACCTCATCCTCACTCCACCTCCACGTGCTTAAACCGACTGATTTTTGTACCAGTTCCGTGCCCAGCACCCTTTGGATCCGTGGGGATCCTCGGGAGGGGCCAGCGCGGATGCTGCGGGTGTGTGCTGCCGAGAGTCACCCTCCTCCAGCGTCTTCAGGCTGCCAACCTGGAGAGAGAGCAGCATCCCAGCCTTGGCGACAGGCGGGCGGCCCCGCGGGTCACCGCACCCGGGGGACACGCGGGACGCGGCCACGCGGTGGCGCCGGGGCCCGCTCCGAGGGACGCGGGACGGTCAGCAAGGAGCATCCCTAGGGAGACGCGTTCGTATGGATTCCATGCACTGAGCAACAGTTGTAGACTGGTTTGGGTGGGAAGGGACCTTACAGCCCCCCCAGTGCCCCCCCCTGCCCTGGGCAGGGACACCTCCCACCAGCCCAGGTTGCTCCAAGCCCCGTNCTTCTCCTCAGGGCTGCTCTCCATCCCTTCATCCCCAGCCTGGATCGACACTGGGGTTGCCCCGACCCGTGTGCAGGACCCTGCCCTTGGCCTTGTTGAACCTCATGGGGTTCACATGGGCCCACTTCTCCAGCCTGTCCAGGTCCCTCTGGATGGCAAATAACAGACTTGCTTTAAATGAAGAATGTTCTTAAATGTTAATGACAACTCCAATGGGCTAATTATAAAATCAGGAATATTGTTGATAACCAAGCGTGACAGTAAGTAAACCAGGTTGGCTTTAGAGGGTTGCCAACCAGTCTTCAACCTCAGAGCTGTTCAAAGTCCAAAAAGCAGATTATTCTGGGCTGGTTCTGACGCCACAGATGATAAAAAGCAACTGCTTTGAGGTTTCAAAGTCCATGGGAATAAATATAGTGTGTTTCAGAAGTCAGGCTAAGTCAAAGCATTTTTAAGGAGACTGCCGGGAAAAGGGGACAGTCCAGTGACATTTTGAGATGGCTGAGCTAAAGCTCAAGATAAACTCATGAACAGACACAATGCAGAACCATCACCTGCCTTTCTCTGAGGGGGGGAAGAGAGGAGAATCCCAGGGAGCCACAGCCCGCCCTTTTCCTGGGCAGGGGTCCCCGCTTCGGCAGCGCAGTGTTTTCCTCTTCCCCCAGGACAGACACAGCCGTGGAAAAGGAGCAATGCTGCAAAGTGGGTCAAGCGTGGAACAAGCACCAGAGGATCCTCTCCGTCAGACAAGGCTCCTCCAGGGTCTCCCCTTCTTCATTAGATAAAAGGAGAGAGAAGAGAGCAGCGGGCATAGGGCACTCTGGCGCTCACCGCTGCAATAGAGAAGGGGTTTTGACACAAAGTTTTGGGATTGGGCAGGGGATGGGTGGGTTTTTGTCAAACTGCCTGAAAAATAAAGGCAGCTGGGAGCCAGGCTAAAGCCCCTCGGCCCAATCGATCAGGCAATTAGCAGTTTAAACAGCACACTCTGTGACAGTTCAGCACTTCGTTTTTAAATGCACAATCCAGAAGGCAGTTTATATATTTAATAAAAAATAGGAAAAAACCCAACCCCTCCAAAAAACCCCCCAGCTGTGTTTGGGGGAAATCTGATGAGGAAGATGTATACAGAAGTCAAAATGACCAAACAACAAGGTTTAGTTTGATTTATACAATTCTATGCAATGACACAAGTATCCGCAAAAAGAACTGCGTTACCAGAACCGCCTGCCCGCAGGTTTCCATGGGAATACTCCCCCTGAATTGCGCTGCTCCTCTTCCACCCCCAGCGCCGGGGCGGCACAGGCTGGGCTGGCACCACGCAGCCCTCGGCAAGGTCAGCAAAAACGAACCCACGCCAACTCGAAGCTACCGAAACGCAGACACCCCCCATTTATTTCTAGTTGACCACAACCAAAGTCTCCGGCAGCTCCACAGCAGTTTGATGCAGGAGCTAACAGGATAACCACCGGTCCAGAGCCTCGTGTACTTGGGGAATCTTCCATTCCCCAGCACAGAAACCTCAGCTGGAAGGCCCTCTCTCTCCTCCAAGTGCAGCTTTTCCAGGCTCAGCCCTGAAAAATTCCAACACTAGATATTCCTGCAGCCTTCCAGTGCTTCAGTGCCCTCCTATTCTAAAAGCTACTGTGTCCAAGCTGGCTTTATGGCTCATTATATATAATATTTAGGTATTATTAATGTTTTATACACCAGCAGCAACCAGTTTCATCTTCATCCAAAAGCAGTTCTATTCATCACAGAGTAATTACGAGATCAGAAGCTCTAGTTCAACCCATCTTAAAGAACAAAGCTTTTAAGCCACAGCACAGGTTTTAAAAGGCTAAAACATGCAGCACTGCTTAATTTAAAACCAAAAGTGCTGTTTCAGCCTTTTTTTTTTTTTTTTTCTCCTGTAGACATGCCAAAGAACTCTGGTCCCTTGCTCAAGAGAGCAGCATCGCCTTTATTCTCATCCAGCAGCAGCACAGCCAAACCAATGACAGCACCGAAACAACTTTTTTTAAAACCACAGCAGGCTGACTCATGAACTCTGCAGGGCTTTTTTAGTGTATTCAAGGGTACTGCAAGATTTCTACAGTCCAGGGCAATTTTTATTCAACATTTTGCCTGTTTCCAGCCTTCTCCTGGAACTTGCAGAGAACTTACACTCCGCGTAGCGATGGCTGGAGCACACAGAAGGCACCCTACACATTTCCCAGGACTTCAAAGACCACTGCTTCCAAACATTTTCCTCCAAAATCTAAGCTCATGTAGACCATCCGTATGGCTGCAGAACACAGAGAATACTAAAAAGCCATTTCTCTTGTGTAAAGCTTTGCTTTAACCTATGCAAAACCCCCTAAACCAGCGCTCAGCACACAGACAAAACCAGCAGCAACTACGGAGAGTGACCAACGGCGTGTGACAGGTGCATAAGGAAGCAGTGAGAGCCGAGCCACACCTTCAATTAACTGAATTTAGAGCATTTGATTTGAAATTCAAAACTGCGATTTGATGACATTTGTCTCTTCTTACAGACCATTTTTTCCAGAACGAACAAGTGCATTTATCCTTCAGCCACCTCCTGCTCCTCAGGGCAGAGCTCCTCCCATAGCAGGAGCTGCACTCCAGGGATACCGAGGAAATGAAGGGGTGAGGGGGGAAAAAAATAGAGGAATGTGTTTATTGAACTATGAAAAAGGGCCCAAAATAAACCTAGCACTTGCGTAAGATTTGTGGGTTTGTATCACAGACGAGGAAATCCTTTGCCTTTACAGTTCAGGCTGAATTTCTAAATTGCCTGAGCAAAGACTTTGTCCCAGGCTCTTAACGCACAACTACTTTATGAAAATGACTTTCAGTGTTCAAGTTTACTACTATAAAGAAGGAAAAAAAAAAATTCTTCCATGTCACCGACTCTCAGAAATCTTTTCTCTACTAACGTTTCCAGCTGGATTTTCGATGCTAATCAGACTGAAATACAGTCAGGTGAAACGCCAACGCTGTCATCAGCAACACGCGCTCCCACCGCCTCTTTCCCCAGGCAGAATTTATTCTGTTACCGTCCAGGTAACAAGCTGTGTGTGTCTGCGCTCTGTCTGGGCGCTAAGTGTCCTCCCAGGGTACCGCCAGAAGATCTGAAAGAGGCGATGCTGCCCAAGCATCTGAACCCGCGCCCAAATGTCGGCAGCTGGAAACCAGCCGACACACACAGAGGGGCTGGTGTGCCCCAGGGGAAACGTCCGTCCCCAGTGGCAGCGCTCCCCATCTGCCACCCAGGCGGCCCTGCGAAGAGGGGCAGCAGGGCAGCCCAGCCCTCGGGGATGACCTGGCAAACCCAAGGTTTGATTTTGCCTTTCAAAAACAAAGTTACTGAATTTTCCCATGTAGGACTATGATTTTTGTCTCTTGTTTTTGACTTCATGACCTCTTAGTCCAGAAGGACGAGCCTCCACAAACAAAGGGTGCTTATTTCAGTCTGATAGGCAAATTCAGGTAAATGGCCGAACGTCAGGACATCAGTAAACGTGACTTAAGTAAAACGTATTATGGAAAGCTGAAAAACTCTCCCCCATCCGTGCAGCACCAGAATTCTATTGACTCTATACAAATTCTGAGAAACAGAAGAAAAAAGGGGAAGTTCTTAAAGTGGTTCACAGAAAAGTGCTGTTTCATTGACAGCTGCCTTCTGACGAGTCAAACCTCTCCATCAGCCCTCCTCACCAAACACTGGTCTAACTCTCCTGCTTTAACAAATACCCAACTGTCACAACATGGGATTTCCAGCTATTTCATGGAATCCACCAGTCTGTGTAGTGAAGAAGGATACGTCAAGACTGGTCTCCAACACAAGCACAAACCCTAATGACGCTCATTTCTCTGCAGCCAGCTTTTGCTCAGGTGAGCTTTAATCAATCCATTACCCATAAATAAATCAGAGAGTAGTTATTTCTACTTGAAGTTTTTCTTCTCTTGAATCTTCCAAGCATGCTTTTAGCCAGTTAGCACTGCTGGTGGCCAATCTCCATCCGAGTTAACATTTTTTGTTCGCAATGTGATATTCTCAATGAATTCTTCAAAAGGCCAGTCACAGCACAATTATGGGGGAAAAGGGCAAAAACTGGAGTGACTTTTAACATTTTTGCATTGACTTTACTAACAAGTGCTTGCGTTTGTGTACAGAAACTGAGCACTTGAACCGACTGCTTCCCCCCAGAGCAGGAGATGAGTCACGCCAATTGAAGAACCAGGGAAAACAGAAAATAGGGCAAAGTCATTACCCTTGAAGGAATGGTGTCAACTAAGGCACAAACTTCCATCTACAAAAACACCTACAGAGAATGGCAAGCGAAAGGAATTTAAAGTGAAGCACTCTCTACAGCAAAGGGTGGGGAGGGTTTTAGTAGAGATCAAAGCAAAAGTTCCCGATATACTAAATAAAGATACTTCAGATGCACTTATTTTTAGCACGCGCTTCTTCCTATAGGAGATCAAACTGCAGGAGACTGAGAGCTCTCCAGATACCATTTGGAACACAACCTACAGGATGCGTCTGATTTTTTGCTGAAGAAAAAAAAAAAACAACCACCTTTCAGAAAAAAAGCCTTTGAGAAAAGGGATGGCGTAACGCTCAGGGAAACACAGCACATTCTTGCTAAGTTAAAGAGAATTTACCATCCCTTCAGCAGAAAAAGGAGAAAGCCCCAAAAAGCATGTCTAGGGCCAGGCCCCCAAGTAAGTGGGGACATTCGCAAAATTTCTGTACTTCCCCTTAGAAGAAAGCAGTGTAAAAACGAAAAAAAGAAAATCCTCAATGTTGTTGCAAAATCTACATTGTACCCAAGGAATTTCAAGTCTCTGAAACAATAGGAATACTAAAACAACAGCCAGGCACGTCTTTTTAAGATAAGCCAAGTAAGTTTCAAGCACAAGCCTTAAGAAGGCATAAAATCTGAATTTCTGAAACAAATTAGTAGAAAGGAAATATTTTAACGGAAGTTAGCGTAAAACACATACCACTGTTTTTCAGAATGGAAGCTTGGGCAATACACGTAGTACTAAATCTCAAGTTATTTCCTTTAATATTTAGAAAACTGGTTTTATTCTTCGCTTTTCAGAAAATGATTTGAAGTATTAGCACCCACATTTTCAGTAACTCGGACGCTGATTTACACTTGAAAAAGCCATGCTCAATCCATTAAGTCATCCTATATTATTCCATTTTTCACTCTTTCAGTAGAGCACCGAGAGGGAAAGAGCACAATACGTCAGGAATAAGCGAGCTCTGTTCTCAGCTGCATGACATCAACGACCAGGCACCTCCCCGGGACACAATTCAAAGGTCAGAGTTTTCCAGCACACTCGAATCACCTCAGTTTTAGTTATTTAAGGTGGAAATTTCTATGCAAGTTTATCAAACCCATCCAGCTACATGGTAAGTTTATTAAACCACAGTTGACCTGAGATGCAATTAGGATTTGACATTTTTCCATACTTAGTTCACAAGTTTATTATGAAAAACACTGCAGCTCCGTCCTGCAGTAACATTGTTTTACAGAAAAAAACAGTTCTGTTCAAAGTAATTCACTATCCTTGGACAATTACAAGGGACAATATGGTAGGGCCAAGAGTGGAAGAGGGAACTGAGTGCAGACAAAAAAAAAAAATCAATACAATTAAATTAAACAGTATTCCCTGAAAATAAAACAAACAGTTTCAGAACAAATGAGGCCTTGGTACTTATTTTAAAAATGTTCTTTAAGCTTCAATGATTGTTTGCTGCTACCCTTATCTACAGTCATGCTGAATAAAGCTATAGCTAAATGGAAAGTTAAATGTATTCACGAGGTGTTAATGTCTACATCTTATTATTTGCAGTCTCTCAGAGAAAGCAAAAGTAACTACAAATAGCGCTATGCCAGAAACTGGTTTCTTGACCAACAATGTTGCTTCAGCATGCAATGAACTGGTTCATTCTAAAGTGGTCACAGTTGTTGACGACAAGAGGCTTTGTATTTGAATATGGCACGTCTTTTGGTCCATGTGAAAACAAGTTTGAATGTTAAATATTTTCTGACACTTTGGAGTTACTGTTGCTCTTCCCATTTTCTTTAGGTCAACATATGGTTCATGGCAATACTGTACAGGTCTAAAATCTCTTTACAGGAAGTAGTCTGGGGTGCGACGAGTAACATGCGGTTCACCTCTACGTGGTGCTGGATCAAACTGCAAACTGAAAAGCACAGATATTAATGAAACCACAAGAGTTCAGGTTACTTTCAGGTACGTTTTGTATGTGAATTAACAGTAGCAGTAGTCTTAACCCAGATAAGTCTTCTCAAGTTTTTTCAACCATTTGAAGGTCTTCTACAGTAA
Source organism: Rhinoptilus africanus (assembly GCA_013400135.1). NCBI lineage: Eukaryota > Metazoa > Chordata > Aves > Charadriiformes > Glareolidae > Rhinoptilus > Rhinoptilus africanus. The sequence continues at coordinate 100,210 of VXBO01002652.1, read as the reverse complement.
GTGTCAACTTCTTCCACTCCTTCTATTAGTATGTATTTATAATCTCCATATCTTAAACTGCTCTTATGATTACTACTATGGACTGAAAGGAAATAAAACTTAGCTTTAGGACTCAAATTGGTCAAACATTAGTACACAACTAGACAGTTCAAGTCTCCAGTAATTATCAAAGGGGGCAGTTTACACAATGCTTTTGCCTCGTTTACTAATAAAGTTGCTGTTGAGGTAATTAACTAGAAACCTCACTTCAAAAAAGCTGACACCCTAACATCTGAAGAATTCCAAGTTTCTACAAGTCTCTTGCCCTAGATAAAAGGGCATTACCTCAGACGTGACAGAGTACTCCTACTCTCAAATCACACAGCTCTGTAGTATTTTATTAAACGCATTCTATAGAACAAAACTGAGTCTCACCTTAATCTGACAGAAAACAGATGTCAGCAACAACAGCTCCAGGTATGTGACTCTAAGACTCAAGATGCAGCTAACCCAACAATTCCACAGTCCCTTCACCTCCCAAAAGCATGCAGGAGAAAAAACGCACCTTAACACAGTAACTACTTGGTATCTTGCTACAACCGTCTTAAAATCATGGGCAATATAAATCTTATTTGTAAACATACTTACAAGGAGTATTTTAGAGTATCATCAAGTTCCATAATTGCAGCCTGGTTGCCACAACGGTAACAATAGTTTGGAGCACTGAAAATTGTTACTACATTCCGATCATGGCACCAGTTGTACCCCTGGAGGGAAAAAATATTAGTTATGACAGGCAGGTTCATTTGCTGTACCCTGTATCAACACCTGACTGACTAAACTGAATTTTTAACACACAAAACCCTAGGTGGCATTTGTAGCATCATTTTAAATAGTATTAAGGCTTTATCTTTGTCTTCTTGAGACAAAACAGGTAAAAAGGGATTTTGGCCTTCTTATGTTGCTTCTTACTAGTCAGCATGAGCTAAACAAATTTTAAAAAAATATTTTCTTTGCAAGGGACTCAGCATTCATATTTAAGAATCTTTTTATTTACACAGAAATGCAAAATCGTATCTACTACTGAAGTCTGTTTTAGGATGCTACTGTAAATTTTCAGGAAAAGAGGCCAAAATAAAGGTTACTCCACTGTCAAACTGAGGAACTCCTTTAATAGCACACGTCAAAATAGAGAGCTGGCTCATCAGCTGTCACAGCAGCACACACACACCTCTGACACAGAGTACGGTACTAATGCACCAACCACGCAATCAGGAGTTTAAACATGCAGGCTACTCTGCTCACCTCCATTACCAACTGATGAGCTCTTGAAACCAACGTAAGGCCATTAGCATGGTTAAAGGTTTCTGAAATATCCTGTCCAAACGTATAACCTGCACCTCGAGGAGAAATTCCCCAGCCACCACGATCATCTGGATCTGACCATAGCAAGTCACACATTGGACCCTGTAAGAGACACAGAAGATGTTTCAGAAATGGACTGGGGTTGGGGGGGGGGGAACAAAACAGTCCCAGAAAAACCCTATACACACACACCACGTCTGCACAACTTGTTGCATCATCTCTTTAGCACTTTAAAAAAAATGCCTATCGCGTACAACAGCTAGCACAGTTAACACTTGAAATACTATCAAGAAGTTAATCTGAATGAAGAATTTTCACAGAAGTAGCTCTCACCTCCGACATCACTATGTGGTACCTGTCGAGATTCTAAGCACACTAAAATGTTTCCTTCTTTAGGCAAGAACATGCCTCTGTTCTAGTTTTTGAAGGAAAAGTAAGACAGGCACTTTCATATTGCTAAGTTGTTTCAAAGTTCACTTTTGGCCTGTGTATTGGAACACCCAACATATGTCGAATCACAAATCCCACAAGTTTAGAAAATTATTTTTCAGTACCTCATGGGGAACCTCCTGTAAGCGATCAAGTGCTCTAATGTGATCCAGTGTATCTATCGATGGGGACAGGCCACCGTGTAGACAGAAAATCTGCAAGAGTTAGATATATGAAGTTTATCTCATTCATTTACATTAATTATATCAGTGCAATTATAACTGTTTAGTATAAATTATTAGAAAATAGGCAAGAGATTCCTTTAAAGCTAAGAGCTGATAGAATACAGCCTTAATAGCTCCCTTTACAACCAGTAACATTTAACTTCGTCAAATTTCAACGTACCTGGCCATCCACCAAGGCAGTTAGAGGCAGGTAATCAAAAAGGTCTGTGAAGTATTTCCAAACATTTGCATTTCCGTATTTTCTTAAACATTCATCATAGAAACCATATACTTGTGTGATTTGCCTGCTTTCATGGTTCCCTCGAAGAATTGTGATACGTTCACGGTAACGGACCTAAACACAACGGTTTATTTTAGAGGCATCAAAATACGTATGTCTGCCCAAAGAAGAGAATTTGCACCCCTCACTCCCCCGTCATATGTTAATAAAGCAATAAAAACCAAACCCTTTTTAAGATGAAGATTTAACTATAATCTTTGGGAAAAGAAGGGGTAATTCATTCCAATTTTCAGCTGCTAAATACTTTTAATTTTATTCATTGTTACTAGTGGAATTCACTACACCCATGCATTACGCTGATCTCTTCAAGCAAATTCTGAAAGATTGCTACTTAGGCTAGTAAAAATAAACATAGCACTCATTTTAGAAAATGCTTGCACCTGAACGTTTTTTTTTTCAGAAGTATCGTAGAAAACTAAAGACAGTCAACACTTCAGGTTTTGCACCTATAATTCCAATTCACTGCAAATCATAATAGATGTAAGCGTAGTCAGGATAGTTATTATATATGTTTTATACATCACTGTACAGCTGAGAAGGAAAGTTACCTTAAGAGCTACAAGCAATGTGACTGTTTCGACTGAATAATAGCCTCTGTCAACATAGTCCCCCATAAACAAATAGTTCGTGTCTGGTGATTTGCCTCCAATTCTGAAAAGTTCCATGAGGTCGTGAAATTGTCCATGGACATCTCCACAGACTGTGACTGGACATCGCACTTCTTGTACATTAGATTCTTTTGTCAAAATTTCTTTAGCCTATAAAACAAAAAAACACATAAATTGTGAGTTTGTCCACTAACAGTCATTTTAGTCAAAATATGCACTACCACTTCCACCTCTCAGCTCTCTTCTGCCCCTCTCTTTATGAGCTCTTGAGGTAAGAGTTTATTCTTTACTTAAAATAAGATTTTGCTTTATGCAACCCCATATTAATAACAGCAGTTTCACTTGGTGGTCCTTCTCCCTCTTTGAGGAGAGGATTTCAGAAGTAATTTCCAGCATAAGAGAATCTTCACACTTTCTGCAAAAATGGTTTCATAAATCATAAAACAACGATCATCACTGCTGGGATTGAAGAAGTTTGTAAGTATTTGGAAAAATTAAATCTAAAACTAGCAAAAGCTCCCGGGGAGTTCTAGACTTCCAACACCTTGCTTCAGAAGACTCTTTGCCACCCATCTGTACCTACAGCTTTGAATACAAAAGCAGAGACTCTTACACGAAGCAGAAGTGGGAACGTAACTAACACCCAGTGGTATCAGCAATTGCAAAGCAGGTGATTACCTGCACAAGCTTCCTGAACAAGTTCTGTGTTTAAGTAATAACACTGGGTTGTGTCTTTACAAACCAAAGTAGGGAAACATCTCTGTCATCACCATTTTCCCCACAAAATTGTGTACATAAAAATTGCAGACAAAGGCAATTTGTGTGAAGAAGTACAAACTAAATATAGCATCCATCAGAAAGGCAATTTAGAAATAACGCAAGAATTCCTTAATCGGTACCATCATACTGCCAGTTGTTACAGTTTGTTCTCAGAACAGTCACTAAACACATGCCACAATAATTTTCTAAATCAAGAGGGTATTAGAAATATAAATAGTAACAAGTTTACAAGTTACCATCTACAAAGATTTCCATGCTTTTCAACCACCACTGTTCCTATACGGAAAGGATCTCTTTTTTACCTCATTACCAGAATAACAAGAGAAGAGACAAAAAGTACATTCTGTATTATAAACCCGAGACTTGCAGAAACAGCTCCAAATCCCACCTATTCACGGGCCACACTGAATCCAAAATATTCTAAAGCTTACACTAGTATGAGAGATGGAAGAGCAACACCACTTTTCTTAACTTTCTCAAACCTAACCTGACAACGAAAGNACATTTGAAGTTAAAATCTAAACGGTGTATTAAATACTGGTTATTGACACGAGCCAAGCTATTAAGAAGGGTGCTGCTGCGTCCAAGTTTCCACTCTACTCATGGAATCATGAGGTGGACAGTGACTGACACCCCCAAAGTGGTCTCACTGCTCCTGCACTAGTCCAGGCTCACCATCCCGCTCACCACTTCAAACAAGAAAAGTGCCAGCAACACACAGTTTTATGATGGACATTCATGAAATTCAAGATTTTATTCAACACCAGAAAGAAATGTAAAAATGCCATCACGGTTAAGCACCCTGCACAACACAGAGCTTTAGATATTACAGCACAAGCACAGAGTTAAATCACTCTGCAGGCATATTTACATCAAAAGTCAATCTCATGTGACAGTTTCCACTCGTGCCGTGCCTACTACTAAAGATAGGTCATTGCTGGCTTGTGGTAGATGCTAAAAGTGTGGTTTTATTTTAAGATAGCCTGACTTAAGTTCATTTTAATGCAGTGACACTCACCGGATGTTTTGAAGGTATTTTAACAGTCTTAGCCTCTTCTAATACACTATTACATTCAGAAGCATTAGCCACCTTAATTCTTCTTTTGACAGAGAACGTTACAGATACTTATAGCGCTTCAGTATAAAAAAACCCTATTCTTTGATTAGAATGCTTTCTACTGCCAAATTTTCTTTACACACTAGAAGCACTGCAGAAAGAACGCAGCATTCATTTTTCATCAAAGGTATGCAACGTTTATGTTGACTGAGATTAAAATGGCATAGTTCTCACCAACGGAGTTGTTGCTTCCTCAGTTTTTGAAATATTAAATCACTCGGATACGCGTACGACCAAACACGTAGATAAGTCAGACAGCTACTCTGATGGAAAAAGACTGTTCCAGGTCAACTTGCAATACAGCAATCGCTATTTAAATCCCGCAGTGGAGGAATGCTGGTGCAGGGATTTCAGTATTTTTATGTTCTGAAACAAGTTTCATGCAACTTGTCTTATGAACTGCTTAATCCATTTACAGTCTTATGTCCCACAGCATTTAACAGTGGCATGTACTGAAGTCCTTAAGCAGTATACTTGCCTTTACAAAAGAGTTTCAGCAGAGCTGAAAGTGGAAAAAAATAACACCCTGAAAATAAGCGACCAACAATTGGTCCATCAACTGTACCCCAAATTTCCACATTAAATTAATTCCCATAAAAATTTAAAGCAAAAAGTGTTTTAATATACCATAATGTAACAAACTCACAAGTTAGTAAGACAGTACGTGTAATATTACAATTTCACAATGGTAAGCTCTCACTAGTACTACTGAAATGTCTGTGACCCTGACTTTGTAGTGGACCACACACTGTCCTCTGGTTCCACTTCCTCGATCCTTTCCTTGAGATCCATCATGATGCTACTTACTCAGATACATCCCCCAGATCCTTCCCAGTCCAACCCCATCCATCCTCCCCCCCGCAAACTGGACTTCCCACTAGCAGCTCTCCAAGAGGAAGGTGCAGAGCATTTCAGCAGCCTTCGGTACCAGACACTCCCTGGTCAGACCACCCCACGAGGGAGAACTAGGGAAGAGACACAAACCTGATTTCATGTCCTTCAAAACCAGAGAGAACTATTCCCAAGAAGGATAGCAGCGCAATACCTTTGCAGTATTTTGACACCAACATTTTGAAACATCCAGGTTGCATTGCCCGTCACTAGGACAGACAGCCACGCAATTCTGAAACAGATTTTTCTTGAACACTTATTAGTGCTTTTATTTCTCAGTCTTTTTTCAGTTCTTAACAATTATTAAGACAGCCCTGAACTTCTTTACGCCTTCAATCCTCCTAAGTACCCCACACCACTGAAAGTTTATCTTGTGATGGTATTCTACAATTTAAAAAAGATTAATAAACCTAAGCAAAAACTTCAAAAACTTACTGATGAGTCAACATCACAGTTACAGACCCTACCCCCAAATCAGTTTAACTATTTTTTCACCTCAAACTTCAAAATCAAGTGCAAACCGATACAGATGAAGAATTAAAAGAATCCATTACTTCAAACTGATAAATGCTAATTTTACAGTCAAGCACCAATAAAGTCTAACGCAGAAAAAATATGTAGCTATAAGACACAGTTGCACAAAAAGAACTAAGTAAAACGCTGTCATAAGCAACAGTTGCTGAGATGGAAAGTCATGTATTAGAGCAATCTCAAAGTTCAAACACTAAGCACATATCAAATACATTTCAGCTTAGTCATAGTGACTGGAATTTGTTCCTACTTGATATCTGAACTATTGGCTTATTCAGACATTTTGCTAGAAAGAAAACTTGTACAATCCCAAGACACTCAAAAGACAACAAGAATAAAGCCAATATTGGTTTTAAACACACAAGAAAAAAAAACAAATTTTCACTTTATTGTAAAGCAAGTAGGGCTGCAGAAAAATACAAGCTAGTATTTAAGAATTAAAACCTTCCTGGACTGCTGCACGTCATCTAAATGGCCAGATGAACAGTAAAGCACTGTTTTGTTGTCTTTGTTTACAAAGCACATCTTCTATGCAAAACACTATTCTTAAAATACAAATATTAGCTTGATTGTTTTAAGACAATACAAGATCCAAGTGTAAATTCTCCATTTTACAATGTAACAGTCAGGGATAAGAATTTATAAAACACTGTATGACCATTAAAGCTACTACCATTTGATTTTCAAATCTTCACAATTTTATTTAATGAGATGCAGGGGTTGTACGTCTGCAGAGGTATCTATTTCCCCTCTTCCCTGCATATATTTTTATCCTAAATGCCACAGATTAAGGCTGAGAGTCAAGTGCCATAAAGGCTGTAATTCACCCACTCTCTCTCTCTGCCTCTCTCTACTCCACACCGCAGACAAGCGAGTTTCCCTCATGAGCAATCATCAACCTTGCCTCATACAATTCAGTTCAAGTGGTCCATTTCTGAAACATCCTCTGAATTCATCTGTACCCAGTACCCAAACTCCTTTTTCTTTCCAGAACGTACCAGTTATGTCTCAATTACTCCTACCCCTGCTCAGATCCCTACATCCTAGCAGGAGCTCTAACAGATCAAACCAAGATCCACCCTGAAAAACTCTGGGGCACGTTGCAAAAAAAATTAAATGAAATAAATGCAGTAAACATTACTCTGCCTGCACAGAGTTGTAGAGCAATGCTTGAAACTGCTGCATAGCAGCGAACCAGTGCTATAAAGCACTTACCAAAAGATTACCACTAATTCAGTAAAGGAAATACAAGCATTATTTTAATTAGACAACACAGCTCCAAAGTCATGGTTGCAGATGGCAATGTGTCATTCTTGGCAGACCAGAATTCACACCTGCAGCCCATCCTGCTGTCTAGTAAAGTGTGTGTTGAGAAGCATCCACTGTAACCAAGAAAAAAAAACAACAGGTATTTGTAGCTACCATAAAGATATTTTGATGCGATCGAAGACTTCAACCACACCCATAATTTCCTGTCGTCAAGATGCACAGGATGTGACTAAAGGCACAATGATCAGCTAATTGGGATGAATACTGGTCTTAGCTGGCCAAACATCGCGGCCTGGAAGAGATTCCAGTTGCAAGCAAAGTCATCCTTTACAGTCAGCAAGTCTTCGGCAGAGTCAATGCATTTGTTTCCTTCAGTTGAAAGGTTTTCCCCCACCCCTTACTTGCAGAAGAAAGAGAACACGTTCAGACGGGCTCAACATTTTTAGAGAAAAAGGTATTTTCATTCACTATCTGACATTTTAAATAGAACTAGAGAAAAGAGGCCTTCAATATCACCCTTCTGTGAAGAAGGTAGGACAGCAGTCAGATTACATGTGATACAAACGGGAAACCAATTTATGCTGAACTTCAGAATCCACTAAGGAGTGCCATATGAATGTATAAGCAGGCATAAAATTAAAATACAAAGCTCCCCATTGACATTTAATTATTTAGTATTCCAGAGTTAAGTAAAAATACAATTTCCATCCACACAGAAGAAGCAACAGCAAAATACTCTTTTCCCAGGACTGAAAAAAAAAGATAACCAGCTTGCTTTCTCTCTGGTTTTACGACTAGCACCTAGACCTGTTTCTAACCTCTCCCACTACCAGCAGCACTGAAGGGTTCAGAACACAGCAAAGCAAAACAAGACACGCCTGGTCACAGAGTCACAGCTCCAGCTACACATTTCTAGCCCTTAATTTTCTTGGGATAGGGCAAACAGACTAACAAACGAACTCAAAAATTTTATTTTAATTCAGAATGCACACAATAAAAGTATAGTAGCTTATGTATCAATGACTATTTGTCAGTGAACAAGAACAAGCAATTAATTAACAAAAGCAGCACACAATCCAATCAGCTTTGTATTTCACAACACCGCAAAGCGCCCTTCTTCACCGCTCCACAACTCAGCAACAACTGCTCCCTTCTCTTTCAGCAATTCCTGCTTGGTTAGAAGAGAGTCCAGTTGGACAGAGGATGTCAGCCAACCAAAAGATCAATCCTAACGCCAGCAGTGCATGTAAGAGCCAATGAGACAACCACCTTCCTTTTTTCTCCTGTACATTCTAGAAGGTCTACCAGAAAGCATGCAGACAGTAAATTTTGGGGAAATAATCCTCTACCCTCTCGTATTACAAAGCAATGCCTGACACCGCTCGCAGCCCTGACAGTCCCCTCAACTTCAATTTGAATAAATCATTAGCAGTCTCACATACCCAGCGTAACTGAGTGATCTTTCCCTCCAAGGCAGATGTGGGAGAAGGAAAGGGGAACAGCTATTTAAATATCACTAGTTGACAAGACCAGATGGAAAATAAGGATAGGAAGGGGCTCCTCTGAAAGAACTCAGTGTCGTTATTTTGCTTCATACAAAAGATCTTAGTGTCTTTACCTTTGCATTACAAGAAAAACAAAGTCCAGAAAAATCTTTATTAAAAAAAATACAGGAGGCCAAATAGCTCAGGAAATCCAGATGCCTTCCTCTCTACATGGGAGTTCCAAGAAACACAACAACAGCCTGAAGCTGACCACTTACACAGAGGTGGTCTTCAGTCCCACCTGTAGGAACAAGTTGAATTCATTTTGTATCATTGGAGTTGTTAAAAAAGAATTAGGCTAAAGCTATTCCCAAACTAATTGTACCGGATACCTCAAGCAGATAACCTTCTGAGTTTAAGTCTTTTGCTCAAACAACTCCAACCACAGGTAGGCATTCTGATGTACAACGAAGCACGGTCAGGATACGGACTGGAGGCTGGGGTAGGCACATGTCAAACTCAAGAAATGTACTTTCTTGAGTTATTTTTTAATATACCCAGCAGAAATACTGGAGACCTGATGGCTGAGCAGTTGAGCTCCAGTATTCTTTAGCCAGGAATAAACTGTTTTTCCAGCTTCACATAGTGCCTAAGGAAAAGGAACACAGGGTAACAACTGTGTTACTGAATACAGGTGTAGTGTTTAAGGGTCCCTAAGCGAGGACGGAAATTCAATCACTTTGATTCCCTTCAGACAGCCTTTCGTACAAGGCCTCCCTAACTCCTGCCAGACACAGCCAGACAGGTCAGGTTATTACACTGTTTAAGGCAACCCAGATGACTAACTGAAAATGGCCAGGGAGCAATCACAGAGCAGCACCGTCATCAGATCTGAGGAGGCAACAGTCTCGCCACAAGTAGATTTAGAAGAGGACATCAATCCACAGCTTATTCCACGACCTGTGCCTTGAATTGGTACAACTTGCTCTGACTTACATGTGCTTACTTCTGTTCTCTTAAGCTATGCCCAAAATAATACCTAAAGCAACACAAAAATATCTTTCACTCCCATTTGATCACAACTAATGTTGTGATTAAAAAACAAACAAAAAAATCCCCACGCCAGCACAACTCAATCCTACAGAATTTCCCAGAATTTAAAAAAAAAAAATTAGAAAGCTGTTGATGCTACAAGAATTGGCACATACAAGACAATTCTCATACGCACATCAAAGTGTTGTAAGCATAGTCAGGACTAGGTGAGAAGGCTGGCAAGTTTGACACTTCAAATGCCTTTTGTCTAAAGAGCCAATTTCCATTTTATATTACCAAGCATTAAAAAAAAAAAAACACACACAGAACACTGGGAGTGAAAGGATCTTTTTTTGTGTAAGTGTTCTAGAATAATCTAAAACACAGTTAGTAAAATGTCACAAAAAAAGCTTTTAGCAATACACCTGTAACTCTCCAGAGATGGAAGGTGTAACTATACACACCCATCAATGGCTTGATCCTCTGGTATGTTCAACAAAGCAGCAGCAAAGGAGTCCTAAACCATCTTCTGGTCTCCCACAGCCCCTGGAACCACTAAAGAGGGCCATCCTGCCACCAGCAGGAGTTTAAAGGTTTCTTTGCTCATGAATCCAGAAGCCAATGCAGCAGCAAGGAGGAACTGAAATCCTGTGCCTTCCAGACCCACGTCCTCCTTCTGCCAGAGGAAGGGGTGGAAGGACGCAGAACTTGTCCAACACAAAGCCCACCGCACGGAAGCTCTCAATAGGCTGAGAATTCTGCTGGGGCAGGTTTTTCAGTTGATTTGCAGCAAGTTCAGATAGGAACATTCATGTTTACAGTCATCTTAGTTTGAAGAATAGTTATATGTGATGGTTACATGTAAAGATATTGAAACGCAAAAGCTAGCTAATGGAAAACCCTTGAAAACGGGCTGGGGACAGTTTAAAACATTTATTTCTGGGCAAAAATTATCAGCTAAGAAAGATAACTCCCCAACAGCAGAGGAGGCAGAAGGGACCACCACGTGCCCGCCTCTGTATGAAAAGGAACCAGAGCAGACATCTCAGGCCAGTAATAGCTTAAAACCCAGGAGTAAGATTCACAAAACTTGCCAGTCCTGTGCATTAGCAGAACTGAACTTGGCTTGCAGGGAGGGGGCTGAGCACAAAGAACTCTTCATCAGCAACGTACTGCCCTCCCAGAACGAAGGCAGCACTTGACATAAGCCGAACACGTCCAAGCGGCTCACACAGCTTCAGTGGGTATACGCATGTTTGGTTAATTCTCATCTGCAATCAGTCTCAGGAAATCTAACTTGGAAGATCTGATGTTAAACAAAGGTGGAAGTTCTGCAACAGGAAAAAAAAACCTATAAAAATACACCATTATCAAGGTATATACCAGACAACAGTATGGCCCAGAAACATACTTATACTATGAAAATCAGCCCTGGTGACAAATCAAAAAGCTAATGTAACCAAGATCATAGTTGCAGATCAAAAGCTGCAGGAGACAAGGCTCAAATTAAGGTTTCTTGAATGCCTTTACCAGTACCAGCCCTGCACTTAGTATAAAAAATTCTGGATTGCAGCACTGTCTATTCAGATGTATTTTACTAGAAATTCAAGTACACGGGAAGAGAACCTTGATCACTACACAGCACATATGACCAAATTGTCTTCTTTTTCTAAAAACTGGATGCCATGTTCAAACCCACTTAATTACTGGTTAGTATTTCCAGAGGAGAGGCTACTGATACCTTTCCCTCCACCTGCACTAGATATCTTCTGAAATAAGCAGTGAAGACTCCATCCACAAATTTAACTCATTCCTTTGTGCATTTTTATACTGTCATCCCACCTTCCTGAGCAATGCACCACACCTCCATCTCCTGTGATAAAGGGCATTTATACACAACACCAAGACGACAAAACCACTTCTCTCTAGCCCCACAAATTATGGAACAGTACTCCAAAACAGCATCCTTTCATTCAAAATGGCCAGTGGAAAAAACCTCACCTGGCCATAAAGGATTTCCTTTCTCCTCTGTTTACAGATAACAGTCAATAAACAATTCAGTGTTCACAGGACAAACACTGCTGATACGTAACAGTGACTATACAGTGTACATTTTGACCACTTCTTGAAAACTCACTCTTATTAGATCCTTAAGCAAAGCACACACAACTGATCACACACTGATGTAATACAAAATACACAGCATATATTAAACCTAGAATAATTTAACTGCCACTCAGAGGTTCATATTTTTTTTCAAATCATCAGTGAAAGTATTATGTATTATTCATGGTTACAAATTATTCCTCGACTTAGAAGACATTTCTGCCCAGTTACCACCACCACCATTATCACCCAGGCAACCAGTCACAGTGTAAGATGCACTAAGAAAGTAACTGGGGTGCATCAATGGCCACATTTAATTATGATGTTTGTAAATAGCACGTTGCGTTCTTTAGCTATCAATACTGAAATACAAGAGAGCCCTTAGGCTTATTCTTATTAGACAGGCACCAGTCTGCACACATGAGGTCCCAGCAGATCAAGAAATACCAGTCAGGAAGATCATCCAATCAAATAGTGTTATGAGGGAAAAGCCCTCACAATGACTGTTTTTTATTTATTTGTTTATTTTAACTAGGCCTAGATACAATTCAATGCGGTGAAGAATGACACTTTATACCTAGTAGGGTCTATATCTGTCCTGTGGAAAAGTAGCTATATTTGACACTGTCCTTAATGCATTAAGCTATTTATGGAGAAACATAACCTTTGGGTTTGATTACATCCATGAAACTACTTAAGACAATCAAAACACAAAGCGCAACTCAGCAAAGTTTCTGACAGCGAGTGCTGGAAGCATGAAAAGGTGTTAAAGGGAATGCTGTCCCTCAGCAGGCGGGCACGGAATGCGACCAACACCCCACTTTCATGAACACGGCTTCCGACTTGAGGGGGCAGAGACGATTTGATGGAAAACTCGGACTTCAGGAGCCGGCTGCCAACTCTTTGCATCAGCAACCATGTAGAAACTTGACTGCTCTTAGCAGGAAGTCCCAGTAAATCCACCTGCAGTTATCAGCAACAAATCACCTCTCCTTAACACAAACAGCCATGTGGCTGTACTCTGCAAAGTGCTGACGGCAAACCAGTCAGAGATAGGGAATTTCAGCTGAAGCACAGGATCACGCTACCCAGAGAAACACTACCTTTGGTCTGAAGCTGGATCATTCCCACCCAACCTGAGGCAACGGGAGGTTACTGATAAATGGTATTTTTCAGGTAGACTTTTCTCACGCATTCTTGTGGTCTCTCATCTCAAAACACAGCAGTTAGACACACAACTTTCCTTTTATCTACCATTATTTCTGACAATCATTATACATTTATCCAGAAAAACATCTTATTTCCACTCTTCATTGTGAAAAAATGAAAATGTCTTGCGCAACAATGATGACTGGGCCCTACAGTATCTTCAGTAAGGAATTTCTAATGTATGTCGACTCTTCACCTATTGAAAACTCCCAGTAAATTGAATACTTTTCGTACATTCCTCGTGCTCCTGCAAGTTACCATCAAACCTTACAAAACACACCCGCTTGTACGGTATTCAGGACCCTGTATCAGTCTATAAATGATGGCAAGTGGAATACTCGCCTCTCCAACAAAGCAATAAAAGGAAGAAGATGGATCGCTGTCATTAGAGAGGGACATGAAAAATAGCCAGGCAGGGACATTGCCACTTCCTTGCAACACAATATAAAATAGACAAACTGTATCAAACGGTAACAATTTCAAGTTGCTAGAATACTAGTCAGCTCAAATTAGGGCTCAAGCAAGAACCCATCTAGCCAAAACCACTGCAAGTTCTTTAATAAGTTCATAGTCCTCTGGAAACAATTTGCCTCCAAAACAACACGCTGTAGTATTTGAAGGCACGATGCCAAATTTAAAATATTCTAATTACTTCTCGTGGCAGGTATGCAGGCTTCTTTAAAACCCAGTACATCAATAACTTACCATATTTCTTAATTTCCAGTTCCCAAGCAATCCACAAATATTGCTTCCTTCAGTCTAGAGATGTAGGAATATGTAAAGCCTTCAGTAACCAAAAAAACTGCTCAGCTATTAAGTTACATCCAGAATTAGAATCCAATTGGAAAATACAGCTGGATGCTACTAGAACAAATTTTTCCTCGAATTTCAAAAGGCAATCTATCCTGGGCTGATTTTAAGACCTCTCTAAACTATAAATGTCTCAAGCAACACAGCGCTCTACCATCCAGGTCTCAACGTTTTCAACCCATCACCATAAAAATAAATAGCCATATGGGAATTTCAACTGCCTATTCCATGAATTTCATGAAACCCAGAATCTTGTGCAGAGAAACCGAAGCCCCAAAGCTAATCCACCCTTCAATTAGCTATAAATGCGTCTGTGCTTATAGCATGGAAAAAAAAAATAAAAGCTGTTCAAGCTCTTTACGCCGTGTAATTTACAACTGACCACCATAAGCTTTTATTTTCGCTGTAATAACTTACACTTTCGGCTCTGCTTTAAAATTGCGACCGTATCGTGACAGCACGTCGCCTCGATTGACTCGCGACCCTCCCTCCGCACACCACGGCCGCCCGGGCACGGCTCCCCCCGCCCGGCCGAGGCCGCCCGGGGGCGGCGGCGCCGCCGAGCGGGATCCGAGGACGGTAAAAGCCCCCCTTCCCCCGGGATGGCGGCGGCGCTCGGGGGTCTCTCCCGAGAATCCCGGTCGCGGCGCCATTT
>VXBO01002652.1:48402-85195 GCA_013400135.1 Rhinoptilus africanus | reverse complement strand
GGGACGGGCGCGAGACGCGCCTGCGCGGCCGCGCGCGGCACAAATCCGCGGGGGTGGTGCGCGCGCAGGAGGCGGCTGAGGGGAAGGGCTTTTCCCGCCCGTCTGGTGGGTGAGGCGCGGTCCCGCCTCACGGTGCCGGAGAGGGGCCAGCCGGTCCCGTCCATCGCGGTAGCCCCCCCCCGGGCCCGTGGTGCGTGAGGGCTGGTGTCCTCCCCGGTGAGGCTTCGCTTGAGAGGGTGGCGCAGGCCTGAGGTGGGAGAGAAGGCCCCTGCTGTGAGGGGGTCGCTGTAGCTGGCCGGGCGCGGCCCCTCCTGCCTGGGAGAATCAGGCGGCCTGTTCTCGTTGTGCCGAGCGCCGAGTCAAGAGCGGGCAAAGGCTGGTCAGGGCGCCTGGTCTGTCAGCTGTCTGCTGTGGGGTCGAGGGAGGGATGTTTGTCATCTCTTTGCCCGGTTTTGGGGTGTTTGTGCTTCTCCCTGTAGTACTGAGCGTGATTACCGTGTGCCTTCTGCTGGGAACAAGGATGTGAAGGACACTTGCTAGTGTTTGGTACTTAGAAATAAACCTTTCCATCTCAAGCGTAAGCATTATCTCGATTGTACCATCGTGTAGTGCTTAGATTTAAAAGGCTGTGTTGCATTTCTTTCATACATGTGAAAAAATTCTTGGAAGGCTTGGGTTTATTATGACCTTTTAAGAGAGAAGAAGTAAGCGAGGCGCAGTGTAAGCTTTCAGCAAAGTCCAGGAAACTGGTGGTGGACTTCAGCTACCTTAGTGTACTTGCATATTTGCTTTCTACCTCAAGGAAAAGATGTCAGTAAGATAGAGATGAATAAGGTGCAATAAAAAGGAATGAAAGGAACCTGCATCTGTGATCTAATGGATTAGGTATTTGATTGCAGTTTGCCTCTTAAATTATAGAGGTAACTATAGAGTCAATGCAAGATTTCCCTTAAATAACTTCCAAAAGATGTGAAATGATCAGTAAACAAAAAAATGTCTTTTACTTAAATGAGTCAAAACTTGGGCAAAATGTACCCTGTGGAAATTACCAAGTCAACAAGGACTTTTCCTAGTTAATAGGTGTTAATTGTCTTGGTCAGGGTTTGGCCAATACAGAGTCTAAATTGTTAAATTCTTTGCCTGCTGTTGAAGCAAATTAACAATTACCTAGTGAGCAAGGGGAAAAGAATGTTTGCTCTCCTAGGTCAGTCTCGGTTTCTTGGTGTCATACTCTCCTAGTAGACATCAGTTTGTTTGAATGACCTAACTCGGGTGTTTTGTTTTTCTTTTAGAATGTTTTTGCACTTTTTACTTATATTGTATCTTCAGGTGTTCTTAGCTTTGTACTTAAAGATGTAAAAGGAAAAATGTTATTCATTTAAAAATTATAGCTTTCAAGAATTTACTTTGTAGCACATCTTCCTTAATATTCACAAAATATTATTGAACAAATAAATGCAAAGAACATAAAGGAATAACAATCTCTTATGTAACTTGCCAAGCTAAAGTTTATTTTCTTTAATAACTGTTGACCCTCTGGCATAGTTAGATGTTTTAAGACCACATTTAGCTCTGTATTTTCCATACAGATAGTGACATTATTGGTGAAACTCGAGTAGATTACGTCTTTGAACTGCTCATGGTGTCAGAGTTAATTATACTGTCTAAAAAAAAAAAAAAAAAGTTGCTGTTTTCTTTTACTTTTTCCCCACAACACAGAAAAATCTGAACCTACAATTTTGCTACTTTGTGCCTCAGGCTCAAGAGAAATGAGGGCTTCAGCACTTTGTTGGAGTCTTAACTATGATCCAGAACAAGGTGTTCTCTGCTCTTGGGTGAGGGTCACTTGAGGCTGATGGGAAGATGTCACTGGTGGCAGTTCCCTCTCAACGTTACTCCCCCTCTGTTGCCAGTAAAAATAAGTGTTCAAAAAAACCTGTTCTACTTGAAAAAGTGTTCTTTGCTGCATTGTTACCCTTGTCCACTTCTTTGTGTGGGTGTACAAATGGTTTGAGCTGGCACGGGAAGGGATGCGTGGGGTGAAGATTGCAGAAGGGACCCGGTTGGAAGGGAGCTGTGGGCACCGTCTGGTCCAGCTGAAGGCAAAGCCTTGGTTTGGGTTATCAGCTATAACTTTTGGGCTCTCTGTGGCAGAGAGTTGATCCAGCTGAAAAAGAGAGTGTGCTGGGTACTGATCCCAGTGCCCAAAACAGGTCAGGACTGCGTTGCCTGCTGGTGGCTCTCTTTCAGGAATAGGAAAGATGGAGTGAGAGAGGAGAAATAAAACCTCAGCCGCAGGAAACTCTTAACCTGGCTTATTTGCTTATGAAACTACAACCAAAGTCCTGTGACATTTTCTCTGATAGGTGTGGGGAAAGCACAGCTACTGTGGATTAGGCAGGGCTCCTTAAAAATTGCAGTAGTGATCGCTGCTGTCTTCAGAACAAGTGTGATGGTTCCCAAACCCACCGTTGGTTCACAGGAACACAGTGTTTAAGGGCTCGCCTAAGAAAGGACCCCTTTCTGTTGAAGAGACTCAGTCATAGCTGTTAGCTGCCAGGACAAATGTCGCTTCAGAAGGGATGGGTGATTCAGCACTCCCTGCTTGCAGCTGAAGCTGTGCTGTTGACTAGGAGAGAATTCAGGACTTGACATAGGAAAATCGGGATTCAGTTATCTGAACACTCACAGAGAAGGGGAAAACTTTGGTGTCCATCTCCATCCTAAGTATTAGGTCTGCATTTTATCCTCATATTGTTTTGAATAGTCTATGTGTGGATCAGAAATCAGATCTTGTTCCTCCCTCCTACTTGAGAGACATAATCAATAGTTTTAGAGAATCACGGTTGCTTTTCTCTTCTTTCTTAGATAACTATCTGAGCCTTCAAAGGAGAGTGTAATAATGAAAGAATACCTGCTGTGTTGCATAAGTTGGGGGTTTGTCAGTACTTCAGATACACAGTAAGATTAAGGTGTGAGATGGCAGTAATAATACTTCATTTTTAGCATGTGAATATATGCCAGGCGCTGCGTGTGTGTGGTGTGTAAGGAAGGAGACCGCCTGGGTGTGGCTGCCACGGTGAGTCAAGGGCAGCCTGTGCTGCTGTGCGCAATCCCAGCACCCAAGTCAGTGACAACTGCTTTGTACGTACGGCGTTCCGTAAAAAAGTCTAACTATTCAAGGTGAATGCACTTACGTTTACACACATCGAGTCAGTGGGTTATTCAGCTTTTTGCAGAACTACCTGTAGTGCCAACTACTTCTGTAATGGTCTGAAATGAATCTCAAACTCACTGCCATGTGCGTTAGCGGTTGCAATCATCTTACCGGTTACTGCAGTAACACCAACGTTTCCATTGTAGTATAAAAGACATCAGTCAGTGTTTAAACTATGCAGCTTTATGTTGCTGGGAATCATACAGCTGTGTGAATGTAGTGTTGATTAAGCATTGTAGAGTAAGGAACACGTAAATTAGGTTTTTTCACACTTGTATCTCTCTGAATATTTTAATGGTTCTAGATTATCTGTCAACGTGTGTCTGAAATGTCTGTTGCTATGGTGTTCTAATATTAAATGCAGTATTAAAAGGCTATACAATATTGTAATAATGAGTTGCTGCCTTTTGATGTAGGCTTGCCTTCTTTTATACATTTTTTTTTTGTAAGCAAAGAGTATAGACACTGGTGCTTCAGTGTAGAAGTCAACTGCCTCTATGGGGAAAGGGACTTTTCCTGATCAGATGAAGTCAGAAGTATACGTCCTGTAATCTCTCGCATATTCAGATACTGGCCACTTACTGAGACCACGTATTGTATGTTTTGTGTCTTAATAGTCCCATTGTCAGATAAATCCTGTGATCTTTAGTAGAACAATTGCAAAAGATGGGAACTAGAAGAGAAGCTATTTACGTCAGATATTTGTGTTACATCAGCATGAACAAATATTATTTCTGTATATTTGACTCATTCCAGAGTCCAGAGAGCGCGTTACAAAATCAGTGACATCAGTAATACCACTATCAACAGAGGCCTGCTCACTTTAAAAGTTCAATTAAATGGCTTCTGTAAAGGGTGGAATCTCATTATTCATTGCCTTATGTACCACAAAACGTATTACCTGAAATTTGATAGTTCATAGTTCACACTGGTGTTGTAGAGAAAGCAGGAAGTGTACGGCCTTACTGAAAGGAGTTGTTACAAAGTAACTGTGAAAATCATGTTTTCAGATCACTATGGGTACAGATAATTTCATAGTCAAGAATCTTAAAAAGGCTAGGAAAAGAATGCTTATTCACAAATTTAGTTTATTAATATTTTGCAAATATTTTGTGTCCTACTCTCTCCCCAGGAACACCGTTCTCAGCTTGTGCATCCAACCTGGCGCTGTCTCCTGGCTGGCTGGGCAGGAGCGCTGGTGAAGGAGGTACCTCGCTGTGCACCTGAGCACTTCACTGTGCTCCTCCTCATTCTGAAAATGTTGGGTATGCTAACAGCTCTGATCTTTACAGCACTTGACAAACACTACCGCTGCCAGGACAAATACTGTCACTATTGTGGCCAGATGCACAAATACATGATTTCAGCCCCATTGAGGAAGCAGATAGTAAAGTTAACTAACTTGCCAAACATGACAGAAGTATTTAGAGTCAAGGGAGTAGAGACCACAGTTCAATAGATACTTGGGCACATGCTAAATTCTTTCCTTTTAAACAAATAGTATAAACATCTGTGAAATGTCCTGCTAAGCTTGTGCTAGGAGGCTTTAGGCTTGTTGATTGCTGGTGATGTGCTGCGATCAGCCTTGCTCATGTTACAAGTACTTTCTTTGGAAAAGCTCTCCCTATTGTTCAGTCTTTTCCATAAGCTACATTTAAGCACACAACAAATTATTAATACATACAACCAGTTGTCATGGAGGTGTTGGGGTTTTTTTAATAAATGACACAAACTTGGCGCATCCCACATGCCTTGTGCAGAAAATTCCTACAGAATGTTTCCTGCGTTAGGCATGGGATAGATATATATCTTTGGGTTTTGTGCCAGCACACTATGGAGAAATCACTGTTTCTGGCTTTCAGATGATTTACTTTAGGAATCTGAAAAATGTAAGACTTGTAAGAGGTGTTGAGTTTTTTTCAAGTTGCAACATTGAGCAAGGGGCTGCACTGCTCGCTTCTGTGAAATCTCAAACACAATGTGACGGCTGAATTATGGCTAAAACCCCTGCAGGATGTGTTTTCTCTCCTAATCTTGGTTGCACAGATTTATGGCAAAATGCAGTAACTAATCCAAAGGAAAGCAGCTGGCTAATGTAGCTGGGGAGGCTTCAGGGACATAGTAAGTACCGTTTTCCTTGGAACGAGACTGCGATCCTATTAAATGCCTGTAAATCCAAGAGAACCAAGTGCTGTATACCTGCAGACTTAAGGATGTTAAGCCTGAGCTCTCCGAGACATTTTGCCCTTGCTTGTCATAACATTTCTGCTCTTTAACTGTGCCCTTGCAAAGTGCTGAGACAATGGAGAAGTATGCGGTGCAGTTTAACCGATAAATGAGACTCTTACCTTTATTCTGTGCCTCTTTTCCTTGTCTTGTGCTGGCGATCATGTTACACTTAAGCCAGGCAACATCTAACTGACATAGCCATTCTGTAACCTATTTATTTGAGTGAATGAATTCCATTCTTTGCATATTATAGCTATTGCATTTTTTTTCAGATCTTTACTCTTCAGTTAATACTACATTACAGTTACTGTCAGAACGACCTTCATCTGGGCCAAGCAGCTGGGGAGTTAACCTATAGAAAGAATGCCGGCAAGAAAACGTGAGGTATTTCTCCCTCATTTTCCTGCCGGGTAAATGTATGTTTCCTTCATAGCATTGCCAGTATCTTGTAGTGAAGGAAGCATGAACCCAGCTTGGGAGTACCCATGACTTCTAGAAGCCTGTTAGTATTATCTGTGTTGATTTGGAGATGTCACAGGTGACTTGCATGAAAATACAGGTACACGCAACCTGCTAAAGATGCCTTGGCTGAACTGCTGCCTTGCCATCCAGCTCAGCATCAGCTCTCAGGCTCAGTTCCAAGCAGTGCTGTGTCCAGGCTGCTGCTTAAATGCTTCCTCTGAATAGAGAGACTGGGAAGGGAAAATTTATTTTGAAATCTATTTGTGTATGTGCTAAAGGACAAAGGAGAACTGTGATATATTCAGTGCACAGGCACACTTATTCTTAGATCGTTATTTCATTTCACTGTGGTTAACAAGTGTATCATTAGTAATAGCTAGTTACAAATAATAACCTGACCTTATTTTTAACCTAATACTGAATCAGAGTTCATTGTAATAGGTGGATTCGCTGCTGTGCTTTGCTCTTTGAATATTATCATTCAAAATTTCAGTGCCTTCCATCTGAGGTATTAAAAATAGGTGTCAAGTTGGATAATTATTGTTCCAAATCTCGTTTGCAGCCTTACATAACAGTGTTCTCACCAAAAGCCTTATTTTAAGGGTGGAGTGGAAGAACGTGCTGTAGCAACCTGAAATTATTTGCACTAATGTAGCTGGGTTATACAGAGCCTAGATAGAACTGTCTCCTCTTTTTTAAGGTAAGTTTGAGATCCAGTTTAATATTCATGAAGATAAAAATGCGTGGACTGACTCAGGTTCGGCATTATAAAGCCATGTGTTGTCAGCACACCTCAGTCCTGAGCATAAGCATCCTTGGTAATCCCTGTATTGCCCAAGCAGAAACTACTAGTCATGACAACTCAATGACAGTCAAAATATTTGTGAGTGTCATAATAGTAAATATATAAACATGTAAAATAAAATAACAATGGTAAATTACTTGGAAAGAGAATATCCCCAGGTGGATGGAGCTATACTTGATAAACCTGAGCTTCCTCATTAGTAACACTGTGTTCATAAGCAAAGTACTGTCTTCATTTTTACTAGCTAAGACTATTTATCCTTCCAGCCCTGAGCTGGTTCGCCTTTCCTCACCTTTCCTCGTCATATCCATCAAACTCATGTGACTTGGGAAGGATGAGAAATGGTTGGGAAGAGGTAGTGGTCAATCCTGACAACATTAGATACCTCCCTTCAGCTGTAATAAACTCCCCAGCTCTCCTCGTGGTCACAGTAACAACAAACCCTCAACTCTTCTATTTGAATAATAAATGGGGGGATTTTCCTTCTATTTCATTGCATGTTGTGACCTTCCTCCTTGATTGACGTATTTTTACCATCAAAACTAACATCGTTCTTCCTGATTGCCATTCTCTTCCTCTTTCCCTTTTCTGCGTAGCTTCTTTTCTTCCCCCTTTTAAACCTCACTGAATTGGATTTAGACAAATCATCCACACCACCTCATAAGCTCTGGAAATGTCATTCTAAACTGAGAGGCCTTTCTCCCTGAAGTTGTGTATAAGATAAATATAATGAAAATAAAAAATACACTGTTATAAATTTGACTAATAAACCCTCAGATTTGGAAAAAGAATGAGAAACAGCCATGAAAGGTGACCCATTAGTCTCACTGGTACATGGTAATGCCAAAACTGTTGTCATTTCAGCCAGAACTGGGATCTTACTGACAGAGCATTTAAATTCCTTTTTGATGTAGATGATAGCATTAGTGATAACTGCTGAGTGTATTCACTGGCAAACTAACACTTTTGTTGTGTCAGCCCCAGAATGCACATCCCCTCTATTTTGTATCGCATGTCTGTCATACAGACGTTACACATGCCCAGCTGTTGGAAGCCCAAGACAACAAATCCTAAAAGCTTGCAGGCTTAAAAGCTGGGCTTGTGCGGGGCTGCTCAAGTGCTGAGCTTGAGCTGTCTTGGCTGAATAACTGGCTGAATTTCACTCAGAGGCACTAAGTACATCCAGAAGCAGTCAGTCCGTATGTGTTCAAAGACAGGAGCAAGTACTAACCCTGCTTGCTGCCATGGTACACAGATATTTACTCTCAGGAGTTCATATCTAGCACAAGCATAATGTTAATTTGTACACTTTACCCGTGTGGTTTTCCTCCTTAGGTTACAAACTGAAAAGATCAATAAATTATGACAGTTGTTTTCATTGGATGAATAATTACTACATAATTAAATAATGATATCAGGTATATTATCAGAGAGAAGAACTGGTTTCAGAAAACTGTCATTAACTTGAGCAATTAGCATTTTTCAATCCCATAATGAATGTATATTTATTACAGGACTGAATGAGTGGAGAGGCGATGCAGGGTCGATTACAACAGTGGCTGATCTCAGTCGTGCAGAATGAGAGGGGGAAGCTTGCCACCTTCACACGGAACAACTGGCCCAGTAAGTTTAATTTTGATTCACGTTTTACTATCAAAAATAATCTTGCAAAAACCTGGCTGAACTTCCTTAGAAGAATGTTTGTTTCAGAAACAGCACCTTCCAGGCACCAAACCTATAACACAAATTAGTCGCAGCAGTGTTAAGTGTTAAACCTACCATTCTTGTGTTGCAGCTGCTCCTAGATGAAGTCCCTCCATGTACCTTTTCATAATTTGCCCTCTCTTTCCTGACTATAGTTACACTTCCCTTAAAAAATGGTATCTATTACAGTGGAAAATCATTCATGTTCATTCTTCTAATAGTCAAAAAAACTTCATTGATATAGCTACTACTGCTGTAATTTTTTTACAGTATCCAACTGTAGACAGTCAGGCAAATCTACCAAAATCTCTCAAGAATTAGTCATGTGTAGATAATATACCAAGTGAAAGAATTTCCACAATGAAGGTGTGTACATTACAGTAGCCTTGAGATAGGGCTGGCTTCTTCCAAAACAAGTTCTTCAGGTTTTATGTGACTATTTAATACACTTCTGTGTTCAAGAAAATAACTCTTGCTCTTAGTCTGTACCATGAAACCAGTATAGCAGGAGGCACCATGGGCTGGTGAACAGAAGTCAGGAGACAGAAGATGTCTCTTCTATCTGTTTAAAGATTTTCAGGGCCATTTCAACTCCCCCTTCTCTGAAGTGTTACAGGTAGTATTCATTTTACTAGTTATATGAGCAGATTTTTTTAAACTGAAACACACTTTCTTCAAAGTATAAGGTATCTTTAACAGAGAAGTCATAAGTATTAGGCGAACAAACTCATTGTTTTCTTACGCCTGTGAATGAAAAAGCTTCTGGACAGTATTGCTGAATGCAAATACTTGCATTTTGTACATCTGTTTTAAAAGTAAATGCTTTCTATATATCATCTGGAAGAAAAAAATATATGTTCCTTTCAGAGAGGATTGTCTTTCTAAAAAGTACTGTCAAAGGGTATCTATAATGTGGCTTTTCACTTACTGCATTTCTGTACCTTCTTTTGCCCCACAAGATTCTGCAGTGCTCAATGGCTTCCAGGCTCAAAGGTAGTTTCACTTATCCTGAAAAGCAGCTCCATCTAAGATGAAGTCAGAACCACAGCACTGGACAATAAGATTTCTGGGGGAGGGAGTGACAAACCATTTATCCGCTTGAAACTACCAATGCATATTTCTAAAGTAGGGGTGCTACCAGCCGAGTACAGCTTACTGTCAAGTGAAACCATGTGTGCAACAGATGCTGGCAGTCTGAGTATAGTATATACCTCTGCACCAAATCACTTCTAGCTGTCTTTTTGTGATGGGATTGTGAATTGCACTTTTTTGGTTTTGTAATTAAAGGGTGGAACAGATGGTGAGAACTTGAGAAGCTGCGTCCATTAAATTAACGTAGAGAATGTCTCCACATTATAATTTAATATAATGGGATTTTACTTCAGTGAAATAAAACTATACAGTCTAGTGCTTGGGAATGTTTACTATATGAGAAGCTTCACTGTTAAAAGATTTCACTGAGTCATGCTATGACTCTCTGCCAAATACCAATCATATGACCAACCCAGTTAAAAAGGGGTGTTTCTTCATGCCAGTATATTTCACATGCCACCCTACAGTGAACCTTTTTTCAACTGTACACCTGTGGATTTTATGTAACACCAAAGGGGAACAGTGTAATCTGACTGCATCTGTGTAAAAAAGAGGAGATATTAGGAAGCACAAGCTAGCCAGTCTGGTGTTAGGAATGGTGTAACAAGAAGGGCTGGGTTTGACATGATTTAAGGCAGACAATCCAAACCAAACATTGGTACTGGTAAAAAACAATGAATGTTTTGCCCGTTTCAGGAATCAAGATGCTACTTTTTGGATGGCAACCAACTTCAAAAGTTCAGAGAACAAACTTTCTCATTTCTGTTTAGACAGGGTTTCTAATTACTGTAGTTAAGACAGAAACAGAAAATCCAAAAGTAGAGGCATGAATTTTATAAGCAGCAGTGGACACTGCTAGGTTTTCCTAAATATCAGAAAATATTTATACTTAACTGTAAATATTTGAGTGAAACTTGTCTAAGCTACATTTTGGGAATCCTGTATTTTATTACTGAAATGGTTTTTATCCATGGAAAGTTCCAGCAAATGTTTTGTACTAGTGATTCTTTACTCCAGCAAGCTCCAGCTGTAGATACATAATACTTGTCTCCCACACAGCTCCACCATGGCTAGCAATCAATACATTGTCTTCTGCATACAAAGGCTATTCCTCTAATAATCAGACACTGGGATAGGGATGAAATCATTATGGAAAATAGTGCTAGAAAGAACACAAAGACTCACAATGGGCCCAAGTGTCTTTGCTGCAGCCCTTGGTCCAACTAAAATACACTGCAGATTAACTTGTCTCAGTGACTACTGAGTAAGAAAGTTAAAGGGACGAGCACACATACCATACAAAGTTTAAATGACACTTCCCTTCAATGTAATCTGTGAAATTACTGTTACGCTGCGTGGGAATAATTGCGAGGTCACAGAGGATTATGTGGACATTTATATTTCATTCTGGCTTAAGTGTGTTCAACTCCAGCGATATCAACAAAATTGTTTCCATCTCCAGTAATGCTGCATTTGCTTCTAGGACTATTCTTTCTAATGCAAGAATAATACATTTATTAACTGCACGTATTTATCTCTCACTGAGATCTCAGTTTTTCAGATTTTCAGCATTCAACTACTGAAACATCATTTCAGACATACTGAAGCTTCTCTACCTGGTGTATGGAAATTAAAAATAGTGTGGTTAATAGTTTCAGAATATAACACATCCCACCTCTCTCAGAACAAAGCAGAACATTGCTTTAATGGCAGCAGGTTTTGCCAGGGAATCTGATACCTGGTACTTAAGTCTTTGCCTACCGCTGTATGAGGTGAGATGTATCACTCCCTTTTCCCTGCTTCCCTTTGTCAGGGAAGGAAAACTTTCGCTATACTTCCTCTATAAGCTCTCAGTGGAGGAATGTCCCCTGCGCTGGCTGTTTCTCACTTCTCTACTTCAACTATTTGCTTATCCTTCATCCTCTTCAAAAGGCAGGGGCTTCTGCTTTGGAGAAACATTCACACAGTTGAAGCAAAGCCTGTGGTGTTAGCGAGCGTTTTCTCCTTTGGCATCGTGTGCTCTTCAAACTGCAGCAAAACGCATTCTATGAGATAATTATCAGCTGTATTCAACTGACTCAAGGGAAGACTCGAGTTCTGAATTTTGAGAGGATGTTTGTATATCTGATGTAATTTTGTCTCATCACAGTCTGCGTAAGCTTTCTATGCAACGGAACAAAGGAAAGAATTAACCAATGAGTCTGAAATACTTACACTAGGAAAATAGCTATTTTGTTTCAACAGCTGGTGCAACTTTTTCTCCACTAAATATAAAGAATGCCATTGAATAAAGGTTTAAGAAGTATACAGCTTTTACTATCGGTAACACCCCACAACCAACATGAAGGAAAATCAGTTTGGAACACTTCAAAATGATGCTTGATGTAAGTGAGGTAGTCTGTCTAACGCACTCTCTGAAAATCAGTCTTTTCACTTGGAAAATACGCTTCTGCAGTTGAACAACTGAGGCATATTTCTGAAATATTTATCCATATATGCAATAAAATACTTAATACTTTTAATATTAATTCCTCTGCAGAAAATCATTAAAAGCAAACAGATAGAAACTGATGGCAAAGAGCGGAACTCTTGGAGCTGCAGGGTTGGTCTAAGTGCACTAGATTCTCTTGCGTAGCCCATGGTTGGTGATGCTGCGATCTGGATGTGCCTTCAGCTGCGTCAGTAAGTGCACTAGATATTTCTGAATTCAGTAATTATTTCCGTGTTACTTGCAGAAGCACCTTTTTTTTTTTTTTCATTTTTCTTCCAGCAGGGAGGTTCCTGCTTGTTATGATTTCCTCTTTCAGTGGTGTTATATTTGCTAACTCCGCAGAGTGGCAGGAGGCATACAGCATATAGACAGGCGTACAGCATATAGACAAATAATTACTAATTTCCCAGGGGCAAAGCATTTAACAGCAGAGATGAGTTGATTAACTCACCTTCTCTGACCACCATTCTAAAACCTGAAAATTGTTGGTATCTGGACAAACTGAGCACATTTCTAAAAGAATTCAAATACCAGTCTCTGATGGGGAAAGCATCGTATTTTAATACCAACTCTAGAATAGCATTTTCCATCAGAAGCTCTGTAGTAGGCTTTGAAAAGTCAATACCACTTCGTAGATGAGGAACTGACTGTTCAGCAATGAGATTATTTACCCCAAACCATCTCTGCCAGCAGCACAGCAAGGAAGGATCACAATCCAGACATCTTCTAGGCCAGTGTCAGATCCAGTTGTCCACTTTAAATGGAAAAGATTTTTATTATTTATTCTTGGAGGATTTGCTAGCTCTGTCTCCCTTTCACACCATTTTTTTTTGGAGCCTCATAGATACTGTTTTTCTTTCTGGGATCTTCAAGGAGTGTTATTCCATCTCCTTAGCTGGGATGCAGTGAGTGAAATCTGCTTTTCTGAGCTCTAACTCTAACCCCTAGCCCGTGTAAGCTTTTTGTGGATTTGGTGACTTTAAGCCCCCAGTTTCCTACACACCCTGAGCCCTCAAAATAAATTTGTAGATAGGATTATATGGGAAAACGCATTAGGAGAGGAAGAGATTTTAAAAATAGCCTGGCATGTAAATCTCAATGTAATCTCTTCTAATTGTCCCAGTATTTGAGTGCAGGGCATGGAGCTGTAGTAGCCTAAAGTTGGTAAGGACCAGCCATGCGAAGGATATACACTTTACAAATACTTACAAATTTATGAAGCATTCTGAATTGTTGATTACACCTGGGTGTTGTCATTAAAGGTTTATCTACAGTACATCTGCTCTCTTCAGAGGGCCAGTGCAGCTTCTTCACACCCACATGTGATAACCCATAGAAGCAGCTGTTACAGTTACAATCAGTCAGTCAACGCTTTACTAATCCTGCCACAGCAGGGGCATCGCTCCTGCATAAACGAGCCAGCAGCAAAGCACAAGCTAGAGAGCAAAATCAGAAGGGATGCACTATCCTGATGCATAAGTTTATTAAACGATACAAGACTAAATAGAAAGAAATCAAGATGTGCCCAAATTGTTCTAATTTTGATGGCATGACTTTTTGTTGCCATGAAATGTTATCCAAAGCTCTGTTTATATTTAAAGATTTTATATGGTAATTGCTACATTTAAATAGTTATCATGCTATAAAGCTACAAAATAAATGAAATATTTATTTTAAACTTAAACATAACAATAGGGCTCTTTGTTTTTAAACATTGTTTATTTTCTTTAACTTTCCAGGCTTTTCATAGCTTTGTGCCACATCCTCCTATCTAGCTTAGGGCGTCTGTGCTTTTTTTTCCTAGCAGTATCAGTGACCACCTGGAAAATGCAACAGAGGAAAGCTAATGAAAAATTTTAAATGTCACAATAAATAGGAAAAGTTGTTGCAATAAGAATTGGAATTTGCTTCCTAATTCCTATGATAAACAGAGGCTTCTAGACTTCACTGCTCACGAACTCTTCCTGTTTCCTTGTTGCATTAGCTTTGCTGCTCAGCAAGATTCTTCAGATACTTTACAGACACCTCACAATACTAGATAATGTAAGGATCAAGCAGAAATTGCTTCTCCCCAAAAATACAAAAGAGCCCAACAACGCTTTCCCTAGAGCCCCGATAACACAGTTTCCATATAACACAAATTCCTGCCAGTTTCAGTTAAACATGCAGAACCGCAGTTTAGCTTGCCTCCACTAGGTATTTTTCTAGTTCCAGGTTCTTTTACTGCTTCTGCAGGTAATTTATCCTCAGTTCACACCCAGCAAATACCAACAATCGAGGATACTGCCTGGTCTCTTGAATACCGCTGTGGTTACTCGGCTGTTAATGAGTAACTGTTCATCCTGCTGTAGACCCATTATCAATCAGGGCTGATAACAGAAAACAGCACAAGAACTATGAAATACATTACAATTTTCTGTTAGGTTTTTTGTTTGTAATTTATGGTCCCTAAGTAGATCTTCCTCCAAGAAATGCATGTTTGCACTTTTTCCCTAATTTTACATTATTATACAGATTCCTCATGTGTTATCTATGTATACTAACACATGTAGCATGCCATTAATTCATATACATTCAGTTAATTTAGACATGTATGTTGGAGAAACATAATTAAAACATGACTACAGTATCACAGCTATGCAGTTACTTTTTTGTTTTATTTTTTCTGTAAATACTGAACAGGCCAAGGTCATTGGAGGAGGTCTCAGTTTGTAAAGTTGGGGCTGCAGTTTCATGTCCTGGGTGAAGCAGCCCCTCTTTTCCCTGTGGCCCTCTCACTCTTCCCTTCTCAGGCTACTGTCTTGGTGGTGCCACCACATCTTCTTGAGGCTCTCGTGCAGGACAGGGATCCAGGTTCAAAATAACCATCTTTGGTCTAGTTATTTTTGTCCGGATCAAGTCCTTGACCGGGTTCACTGTGCAACCCCACATGCAATTACGCCAGCACGGCTTAGGGAAAGATGTGAGACTGGAAACAAACAACATGACTTTGGGCAGCATAAGGCAGAGCTGCTGCCAAAAGAAACATTAATTGAGCTGTACTGAATATTTGTTTTGAAACAGTTTTGAAATAAAGTTTCAGAACACTTGTAGATGAAACGTGGTTAGTTGCTGGGATAAAAGGCTGTAGCCAAAGCTAAATCTGGCTTCTAATTATACAGAATAAACAGATACAAAATTAGACTCTCTGAAGTCTAAATGGGTAATTTCACAGTGAATATTTAAATACTGGATATTTAACAATAAAAAATAATAAATAAATATTTTTAAATCCTTCGTGCCTGTCATCCTGCTCACTAAGCTACAGCCTATAATCACTTCTTAGGAGTAAAGGGCTTTCCTGGGCAATGGGGACCACTGACTCTAGCATCTCCTTACATCAAGAGTAGCTTTTGGCTGAAAATATCCCTTCTCATTTTTTCACATTAGCTTTATTTTTGTTAATGATGCTGGGGCTGTAAAACTTAAGAAACAGAGGTAAGTAAGTGAGAAACCATACCCTGTAAAAACCTGTTAAAAGTTTAGCACATAAGAAAATACCTAAATACCTTTTTGTTTGAACTGTACGTAATGTTTTTCATCTGGCACCTGTTTTCCCTTTAAATGATAAAACGTTAAAACCTAGACTAAAAATAATCCTGTTGGCTGCTCCAGTTCAGGAAATTTCTATGAGGCAAGTTTTGTTGTTTTTTTAACTGACTGTTATTCCAAGTGGAAGTCAGCTCAGCAATTGCTGACTCCACAATCATGAATGGTTTCATGCAGTCTTCATTTACGTTTATTTATTTTTGGAAACTATGACAAAACATCGGCTGGAACACTCAGTACAGCATTTTCTTAACATACCTGGAATAAAGCAGCAGATGATCATCTGCGAGAGAAATATTCTGTAATAATGCACGGAATGTCTTATATTCCCTAGCAGAAAGATCCTTTAACAAGCGAAGAAGTTTTTGATGGTGGTGTTTAAAACCACCTGTAAAATATGAACACCATTAGACAGGAAAAGTAGGAAATTATCAAGATAAGAAATCTTTGAGGTTGGATCCTGCATGCATTTACCCCTCTGCATATATCTCTACAGGTATGTAGTCTCCAGTTCAGCAGCGGAATTAAACCTCCAGTCATCCTGCTGGAAAAGCGGGTAAGTGTGTGCTTGAACCCAGTGCACTTGTGGCTGAATGTGTGCTCAATTGTTTTGTTAAATACAAATGAAGCACTGAACTGAGGTCCAATCTAAAATATCAAAATACAAGACAGCAGATGAAAAATCTGCTAACTTTGTTCTATTGAATTTTGGAAATACTTCTCCCTCAAAATCAACGTTCAGTTTTCCACCACAACGATACTGTTTTGATACAACCCCACAAAGACACACAGCTAATCCAGCACCACTGTTTTGTAATTACAATAACAGTTTTATGCAGCAATAAATATTTTAAGAAAAGAGGTTCTCACCTGCCCAAATCCTGGACCATTCTGACAGGCATTGAAAAGAGCACTTTTAATCTCATCTTTCAGTATTTCTACATATTTGTTATTCCCTCTGTGCTTCAAAAAAAAATAGTTTGTTTCTTGGCTTTCAGCGCTGGTAAGAATCTGATGGCAAAAAGTGAATTGATCTTCTAAGTTATATTAAAGAATATTTTCTCTTAAAAGTATATGCCAGCATCTAAAATAAATCTGTTATTTTATAACTCAGAAAGCCAAATACCTCATGAGTAGTTCCCAGGGTAATGTCAATTGTGTACATTAAAAATGGAGCTTGTCAGCAAAGGACATAACTAATAGTTTCAGGTCCTTTGCAGCCAAAAACACAGACACTACATCAGTATAGAAGACACCGGTACATGCAGCATTCATGTTTACAGTGTACATACAGCTCTCGTGTTTACAGTCACCCCGGGGATTCCGAGGGTGAGGGCAAACACGCAGCGTTGTTACACCCCTGTTAGGAGTGGGTACAGTGATGGCATCTCTCCGCAGCCTCTGGAGTGATGGAAGAAATCCCTGGATTTCAAAAGGCTCCACAGCCACACCTGCTGGCTAGCGGGCTCGGCGCACACTGGCACGTTCAGGCGTCGCGAATAGGGATTTTTAAAGAAATCACTCCAAAACAATGCTTAACGCTTAATTCTGTATCACACCGTGATGCCCTCAGTATATCCTAAAGAAAAATGTTAAGTAGTGTTAAAAGTATTATTTAAAGTGCTGTAGGGAGGTTCTTGTAAAGAACTCTTTGTTCAACAAGTTAAAAACTAGAAATCGCATTTCCTAAGCAACCATAACCCATTGGCCTTTCTTTGTACATTAAAAGGTGATTGCATGGTATATGCTATTTTGACAATGGAGTTTGCTTTACTCAGACTCCATCTGTGTGGCAGCAAACTGGTTTTTTTCTGCTCTTCACTGTGAGATTTCTCTTCAGTCTGCAAAGGGTCAGATCTGGTGCTTTTCCATGATAAAACTTACGCCTCTTGAGGAGGAGGCTCAGCACAGTGAAGACTTGGCCGGTGTCTCTGCATCGTGTCTTGTTTGTGTAGGAAAACATATAATTAACATTTTGTGAGAGATCTTAGGGAAATAGAGGCTTTTTGGGGACTTTTGGGGATGTATTCCGGCTCCTCTGAATACCTCTACTGCACACACGCAAACGGAGGACAGTTTGCAATCTGCAGGGCTGACTGGTTTACCAGAGTGCATATACTTATGAATTTATATCTGTTCATTTCATTAGATTATTCATAAATTCATATCATTAGGTTATTAAGAATCTTTTCATCTATCTCTCTACTTAAATTATGTCTTTTTTTTTTTTTTGTCATTGCATCTGCTTCAGTAACATCTAGGATGTCTGGGTCTTGTTCTATTGCTGTGTAACCTAGTTCACGGTTTTTGGCTCATCTTCCCGAATTGGTGCAGCGGGTGCGTGGAAGGTGAGTTATTATTTTAGCTCCCAGTTCTAGGGTAGGTAAGGGCCCCAGAGTTTTATCTAAATTATACTGGAGAAAAATATTCCCTTTAGGAGCACTCTCCTGGCTGAGGACTGTCCCAAAATACTCCTCTAATTTGTTAGATAGGGGTTATGAATGGACTATCAGGATAGCTGTGGCAACTATCCATTGACTCGAGGCTTTTTCACTTCCCATGCTGCCCCTTTCTCTCTATAGACAACAATCTTTCCCTATACCTTTATTTACAAATTGCATCTACATATGCTGCCCTACCCTTAGCGCTTCTGTGGATGTGACTTACATGCACAAACAGAGCCTGAAGTTCTTACAGTTGTGCAGTTTTTGAGCATGGGATAAGAAACAGGAGACAGGTACCATACGATCCTCAACTTAGATATTCTGGCTGGCCAGGAAAATGTAGCATCTCTGACTACATATTCTTCCTCCAACACATAACATCTTCTCTGGGTGTATCAGACGATCCAAGGGTTTTGCAGCCCAGCTGGGGTGGGTCCAGGCTCCCTGCCAGGAGTGTTTCCAGAGCTGATTTTACCTTATCTCATATCCATACCTTCCTCTTCTGCATGCCTCAAGGATATCGCCTAAATTTAGGACTGCCTGTCTAGAGCTTCTTAAACTAAAGGGCCCAGGTGAGAGAGGCTGCCTCTCCCAATAAAAAACGACATTCTTCCATAAGCAGTTTAGAACATCTGATTTAAGAGTTTAATTATTGCCTAATTGGGGTGATGTGAAGCATTGTCTGAGAATCTCCTCTTCATTGGCTGTTGGTATGAAAACAATGCTTCTAACCTAAATAAATAAATGAGGTGTCTGAAATAGATGGGCTAATACCCCTCTAAATGCATAGGAAGAGACCGTCTTCCTGTATCACATCCTAATTCTGAAAGAAAATCCTCTGTCCCTCCATTTCCAGTTTGCTTCCAGCCACCACAGCTGGATGATGGCAGCCACTTCCCAAGTGGGTCACTTTATAATGTCCTTTTATGCTGTCTCTGTGTGATGCCTCTTAAACTTGGGACAACTAAAGAAACCTGAACAAACATACTAAGACAAAACAAAATAAATCCTCCTGGAAGCTCTCAAAATGATTGTGAAAGGACTTTGAAGGGTTACAAAGACTTTTGATGACTCAAAAGTAGCGAATGGATAAACTGCTTTCCCTTTCTTCTCTCATACACTTCAAAGCTCCATTTCATTTTAAGAATAACATGTAGTTGTCATCACTTAACACCTCCTGAAAATATATCTTTAACGCAAAGGCAACCCGTCATCAACAAAATCGGTGACTCTGGAGATTTAAACACATTTCCCACAACAGCTATCAGAGATTTGGAAGGACGTACCAGGACCAGAGAGGGACGGAGCAAACCCTTCCCAGTGCTGTAATTCAGCCATGGGAGGAGAACTTGGCCACCGGGCTTTCCTTTTCCCCGTCCCCCACGAATGAATGAGATCCTTCATTTCTCTGAAGCAACTGCATTTTCTACTGCCAAAGAAAGGATGAGTCAGAAAAGCCTGCTGCTGGTGAAAGCTTCGCTGGTCTTTACTCAACAGAGTGCTTCATCACTTTTTGTTTGAGTTTTCATGGTGTTAATAGGTTATTAGAAATGCCTGGTATCGCCACCAGCGTTCTGGATTTGTAAAAGAGCTTTTTGCTTTACATTTTAAGATGTAATGAATAAGCTCTCCTTTTGGAAGAAGACATTTTAGGTATGCTCTTAAAAATGAAATAGAGCAAGCTAGTAAAAAAGAAAATGCATCTCAATTAGATTATTCTTCCTCCATCTGCTCTCTCAGATCTTTTTATGACAGGAAATTGCCTATTGGATTTTTGATTTTGCTTAATGGAAATGACAAAACCTAAATCCATTCCCGTTCCCACTGCCATCAGGGGAAACAAGATTCAATGTCTGAACAGAACACATGTTTTTTAAAACCATTAGTGGTTCACTGCATCTCAGTGAATGTAGTAATTATAACATCAGTGAATTTAAATTAACTTAAATACTTATGAAACTGTGGACTGGCGCTTACACTCCTGAATCTCCTTGGCACTTCCAAAAATCCCAACTTCTCTAATAAGCAATTTCTGATGTGCCACATTCTTCATGTGTGGACATCCCAAATAAACTCACTGAACTCCTCATGCGAATTTGGGCGACAGACTGTAACTCAATGGAGATTCTAATAGGAAATGGGGTTTCTAATAGGAAATAGCGTCTCCAATAAGGCAGTGAGCTGGGAAACCTTTTTCTTACTTTTTTAGAATGCTGGAATTCAAAATGTACCATCAATGAAAATCCCAGGCTCTTTATAAAATACTCTGAAGAAGAGGTGCCCAACTTCTTGACAAAAAGGACATTATGAACAGATAATAAATGAGCTGGTTAAAGCAGATATAATGATTGTATATCATATTCTTATTCTGGTATCCCCATGGAGATGGCTAAAATACGTTAAAAATCTCTCCTTAAAAAGCCTGCTGTCTTCAAACTGAAATGAATCCAACTGCGCAACTCTGCTGTATTCCTGTCTCTGCTCCCTCTCAGAGAAGAACGGTTTGTAAAAGCAGATCCCTCATGCTGACTCATTCTGCTCTATAAACTGTATTTGAGCTTTGAGAATACAGGAATTAGCCTGCCTTGTTAAAAAGCTATTTACCTCCATGTTTATAGTTCAACACCGCCAGAATAACTACTGCAATGTACTGTTATTATTGTTACTAAAAATAATAGTAATCAATAACTAACAGCATGAATAAGGACACGAGACAGGAATTATGACTCCTCTCCACAATTCCAAACCTCCTCTACAGAATTGCATAATTGTAGGTGGACAATAATAGAATTTTATAAAATACAGAATAAAATCCTTAGTGGGAATTAATTACGCACTTGGAAAACCCCTAACACTTCCACGTTACCATGTTGTTAACTGCATCTCCGAAAGTTCTTCATCTTTCTTTCCTCATTTTACAGCTTCTTCTCTTGCGGTGCTCCTTAGGGTTCTTCAGAAAACCCTGATCATCACAGGGCCTCAGCGTGGACACTGCTGGACATCTTTGGTATGGTTAATATGGAAAATAATCTGCAGGGCAAATAGGCACAAATTAACTAGGAATAACATAGATTACCATCTTCTAGAGGCGAAAAAACCCCAACCTAATTACCTGTTTGGTTTAAATACAGTGCTGTATTTAAAGATAAACCTTGCACTGCTTTCCCTGAATCTGGAAACAGAGTGTAATGGTATCTTTGACCTTGTATGCAGGCACATTATGTGTCACCATTTTAATTTAGCTTTTATATTATTATTTTCTTTTTGCTAGTGTTGCATTTTATGCAGAATCTCATGCGCAGGAGACTGCTTCTCCTATACCAGCTGAATTACAGACACCCCCCGGAAAAAAATATATAAAAGCACATATATTTTCCATATGTGGGATCTTTTAAAACCAGTTCGGGAGCCCTATACCATCATGTAACCACATAACATCATATGGGGTAGCTAATGCTTAAGCAAATCCAAAATCACAAAGTTTAGTGATTCCACTTTGTGTTAATAAAATACTCCCAGGTTTGAGATCGTAGTGTATAACAAAGGAAAGGAAAAAAAAAAGAAAAAGGAAAAAAACGCGCACCCCCACCCAACAGTTAAATAAGAAGCAGGTTCTGTTTGACTTAAAAGTTCTGACAGCATGGAAGCATGGACTGAAAAAACACCTCCTCCTACTTCAGAATTGACTCGTGAGGCACAGAGTGCCCTCATTTCCCAAAGTCATCAATGTCCTGATACTACTACAATTAGCAACTGCTTAATGTAGGTGATGAGCGAAAGGGAGCTGGATCTCTGCAGGGTCCCCCCCACCAGAAGTGATTAGAAGAGATGAGACAGCACAAAGGCGGAGGGCAAGATGACAGTAGGGAAGGCAGCCGCTAAGGTAGTTGTTTCACACAGTGGGCTGGACAAAGGACTAAATATTTTTAGCTTTTCAGCATTTCAGAGGTGGGTCCAAATACTCTGCAGTAATGCTACTGCTGCCCAAATGCTCCTCCAACCGTCTAGTCCCGTGTCTGTCTCTGCTTCCAATTCTGCAGCTCATTTCAAGCCAATTGGAAGTCTTAAACTATTACTACGAAACCAAACTTTTTTCTCAATTAAGAATTGACACTTTCGATATCTGTATGACAAAACACTACAAAAAAAGAGAAGGTGTGATATGAAAGCGATAACATTTTATTTATGTTTAGTCTTTCAGGTGAGTTCTTACATCATTGTTGTGAAGGTACTCGATTGTTGGAGTAACTGCAAAAACGTCTTTTTAAGCCTTTTGTTATCCAATCTACCGCAATGATGCTGGAGCTCAGCTAGAATTGTATGATTGATAAATTCAAACAGCAGGTCTTTTTTTTCTGCCTAAATACATGAATCTGGTTGATAATATTCTCATGATGAAATCGCTATTTGTAGAAGAAGAAAAACACCTTTTAGCATGGCTATCTATTTCAATTCATATAGACTTCCTCTTTAAAAGGTTGGTAACAGGAACTATCATTTGCTTAATTAAAGATTGACATTGTTGTGAAAATATGCTAAAAGCTTTTATTTCTGCTCCATCAGCCTTCCTCCAATCTT
Organism: Rhinoptilus africanus; assembly: GCA_013400135.1. NCBI lineage: Eukaryota > Metazoa > Chordata > Aves > Charadriiformes > Glareolidae > Rhinoptilus > Rhinoptilus africanus. The sequence goes on along the minus strand of VXBO01002652.1, from coordinate 62,585 downwards.
CAAACATATTTATTAAGTTATTTTTCACAATATAGGTCCAGGCTCTGAACTAATACTGCTGAGCCAGGAATACCACAAAGAAATGAGCAGCTCTTCTCATTAGCTTAAAAAATACCCTCTTGAATGCATTTTACTTACACTAATAAATCATAGCTAAGAAGTCATGTATTAAAGGACGCACATTAAAAACATGTACCATTCCACATTGAGTCCATTTACCATTTCATTTTTACATTACTGTCTGTTGATATTTTGAAGCAGCTTTAAGTTAAACCCAAAGCTAGTTTTAACACAGTATAAAAGTATTTGTCCTTTTAATTAACATAATTTTGGTTTGGTTTTTTTTTTTACATTGAGGGCTACAGTCTGTGGTACCACGTCTCCTTAACGCCACGGAGACCCAGAACATCAGTCTGCATTTAGAGGTAAGGCTTCCGCATACAGTAGGTTCGAGAGAAGTTGAGGGACCCATATGGGAGAATGTGCCATTATGCCTAATTAAAAATTGATAAGAACTAAATTTTTTAAACATCCAGTTACTGCAAAGAGTGGAAGTGGGCTGAATATAGAATCACAGAATCCTGGAATGGTTTGGGCTTGAAGGGACCTTAAAGCCCCCCCAGTGCCCCCCCTGCCCTCAGAAGGGCAAAAGTTGTAACTAATTCGAGGCACATGCAGTTCTTTAAACAGATAGACGGTGTTTTAAGAGGAGTAATACTTGCAGACAGCAGCACTCGCACTATCCTAAATGTTTCTGCAAGCCCGGGAGGCGCCGGGGACGGGGGCTAGATACGGTGTGTGCGGGGGCCTGGTAGGGGCTACCGGCACCGGGTACCGGCTGCAGGGGGCGACTCAAAGCCGGGTCCGCGGGCCGCCCTCAGGCCCACCAGGCCTCGCTGCCATGGCAACGGGCGTGGCGGCGGCGCGGTGACGTCAGGCGCACGGTGGGGCGGGGCTGGGGCTCGCGCTGCCTCATAGCGGCCGTTCCCGCCGTCGGGCGGAGCGATGGCGGCCGCGGGGTCTCGCCTCAGCCGGTGAATGTCTCTCGCTTGGGCCGACGAGGCCGGTTTTGCCTCGGCGGGTCGTGGCCTCAGGTAACGGAGGGACGTTGAGCAGCGCCGGGCTGGTGGAAGGGGTGGCTGCCGCCCCCAGAGGCAGAGCTGCCGTCTCCCTGCTCCCATCATCGCAAATACAAATGAGCACGTACATAAAGTTTGAGGGAGTTCCTGTAGGTTCTTAGAAAATCCTGAAGCAGGTGGCCGCGTTGGGCCTGTGGAGAAGTGGAGCCGCTTAGGAGAAGTGTTAAATGTTGTCTGGTCAGCCGGTTATGTGGAGAGAGGGAGACAGGTCTGGGGTTTTGTCATGCTCATGGTTCCTGTAGGTAGCACACCCTGAAGTAACTAAGAGCATGCTTCACTGAAATGTAGTCAAAGAATAGTCATCAGTAGTTTCCTGTCAAAATACAACACTAGGTTGAGTAGGCCCATGCAGAGATTTATTTTTTTTTTGTCAGTCTGGTATTTTTCTTGAAAACTTGTGGTGGGATTTGAGACAGTAACACACAGAGGAGGCTCAGGGACCCTCCAAGCTGGGCTGGGAATTGGGATACATTGAAGTAACACCCTTAAATCAATGATCTGTGGGCTTCAGAGGCTGCTTCTAGCTCTGCTGCTGTGGGGATTAAATAAACCCCTTAATTCTCCTCTTAACGATGTCTCCACTTACTTGGTTCTATATTGAAGCTAAGGATGACCAAATCAGTCCTTTCTTTGCCACATGACCTGGTGGATTATTGTTGTTCCCAAGTGTTTTGGGAAGAAGGGTTGTTCCGAGGAACAGCATGGCCTGGCCTGGCCTGGCAGAGTCTCCCTGTGTGGCTCCTCAGTGGCCGCTGCAATGAATGAGAACAAAAGCAGTTTCTTACAGGTGACCTGGCTTGTTTATTTCCCTCATTTTGGAGTCTTAACTTGGCTGATGTTAATGTAAATAATTCTTCACAGGGGGACACTGTAGCATGAGAGAGTGACCTGGTGAAGGAAAAAAAAAACGTTATTAGGAGGAAGGATTGTTTCAACAAACAGAGAAGCAAGTAGTTTGTTTTCACTGTTGCTTCTCCTCTTGTGGTGGGACAAAGTTACCTTAGAAATGTTTTGGTTTTGCAAAATGCGACAGAAATATGTAGTGTTTACTCAAGATTAATATAGAGTGGCTATGCTGCAAAATGCTACCTTTTTATTTAATGTCATACCTTATCAAATACCATTTTCTGGGGAAAAATAGGGATAAAACCAACTTGAAACAACTTCCTGATCAGGAAGTTGTTACATCCATTTCAATACTATTCAAGAAGTTTGTAGAAGGAAAACATTTATTCATGTTCTAGACTGCACGCTGTGTAGGATTTTTTCCAAGTTTTGAAGCACTGTTGGAGTGGATAATGTTAACAGTTTCACAGAAAAAAAAAAACCCAACAACACTTTGAGACACCAGATTAAAAAGTTAATTCTGAGATTGCTGTTTCCACCTGGCTCTGGAAGTTGGTGAGTTACAAGCATATGGTAAATTGAAATGTTTATGCTAAAATGCATATAGTGAAATCAAATAGTCACAGTAGTCCTGAATTTGAATTCATTAAGCAAGGAGGTACTGGAAATAATTATCATCAAATATAAATCTAAAGAGATTATTTAGTGCAGATTTCATTTTGTGACATATTGAACCACCTTAGCAAGGGCAGAGCCTCTCTTTTATCTTACAGTTAGGACTGATTTTTTTGAAACTAGCTTAGGCTATAGTTAACTTCATTTTAAAGCCCACACAGGCGGTAAATCAACACAGCAGAAATTGCAGCTGGTTCTTCAGGGGAAAAAAAAAAAAAGGTTTAAATTTATTAATAAAACTACCAGCTGGAGCTGTCAGATAGAATTAAAAAGAAAATGTTCCGTTAGCGGATGGCAAGCCGCTGTTTCCTGGTAGAATCAGAGGGAGAGAAATACTGAGGCTGTTGCGATGTTGTTGAAAAACTTCCAGGTGGAAACAATGTAGGATTTCGGATTTAGCTGTTTTTGTGCCTGATGTTTGTGTGCTGTCATTTCCCCCTGTGCAGGCTGTGACCGCAGCCCCGTCGTGTCCCACCGCCCCGTCCGGGCCGCCACGGTGAGTGCTCCTAAACCCACCTTAATGGTTTATACAGGCCTGAGCTTGCACTTGTTTTTTTACAGTCTGGCTTCTCCCTTACGAATTAGCCGGAGCTAAATATAAACTATGTAAAGCTGGAGGAGCAGCAGTGGAATGTCAAATCAAACCGTGTGTCTGATGGGAGGAGGAGGAGGAAAATCACTGCGTGGCGGGACCCGTTTCTCATAGTGCCTCACGCTGTAGCGGCCGGGGAATGACAGGTTTTTATCACCGAGCCTCTTTAAAAAGCTCGTCCCCCCGCAGCATCCGGCTTTAGGCGATTCCCTATTTTTATATCCCGCTTCCAGGGTCTGAGCGAGGCTCCTGCAGCGCGGGCTCTGCCCCAACCGTGGCAGAACGCGGTGACGAGCTTTGTGCCGTGCTAATTACACGCAGGGCCGGCGCTCTCCGAGCCCACGGGTGGTCGGAGGCGGTACAAACCCCCCGGGGCCCCCCCTCCGTCCGTGCCGCCGCGGCCGGCCCAGCGGCGCGGCCCGCCCCCCGCGGAGGGAGACGCCATTGCGGGTTGTTTGTGCAGGCGGCGGAGGGAGGCGGCGGCGCTGCGGCCGCGGACTCTTTTCCCTGCGGCCATCATGTCCACCCCGGCGCGGCGCAGGCTGATGCGCGACTTCAAGAGGTGAGCGGGGACCCCAACATCCCGCGTCCCCTCCGCGGGGAGGGGACACCCCGCACCGGGGGGGGGGACGGGGCCGGCCTGGCAGCGGGGGCAGCGCCGCCGGGTCTGCGGGGCCTGACCCCGCCGTTTGCGGGTTCGGGGCTCGGGCTCGCCCCGGACGAGGGAGGGGGCCAGCCCCGCGGGCGAGCGGCTCGGCGAGGAGCCGGAGCGGGGGTGGCGTGTCCCGGGCCGTACCTCCGGTCCCCCTCCTTTGTGCCGGCGGACGGGAGCTGGCGTGGAGCCCCCCGGTCCTTCCCCGGTGGAGGCGGCGGGGCAGGGGTCCGCTCCGAGCCGGCGGCTTCGGCCTTTCCTCCCCCGCCCCGGGGAACCCTCCGTGGGTGAGCAGGGGGGTCCCGCCGGGCTTTGTTTGTGCCACCCGCTCCGCCCGTGCGCCGACGGCTGGGGGCGTCTGAGGATAAAAGTTGAAGCTGTGCCTTCAAAACAAGGGCAGCACCGGGAAGGGTCCGGGTCGGGGGAGTCTCCCCGGGGGGCAGCGGGGGCAGTGGGGAATAGCTCGGTGGGGCGTCGGGTTGAGACGTGAGCCCCTTGTCCTCGAAGGGCCCGGCGGTGCGGAGCTGAATGTTCTGCTGTACTTCCCGTGCCACCACCCCCCCTTTCCTCCTCACACGAGCTTTTGAATACCGAAGGTGTTTGGCCCAGATTTCTGAACAGACCAGGCAGAATTTAGATGTGTGAGGCTTGTCGGGCTGACGGTCTCTCCGAAAATAAGTATTTGGGATGGACATTTAAAAACGAAGCACAAAGAGTTACCAAACACTTCATGTGTCTGTATGTAATAAAAAGCAAAATGCCCTTTAATGTTCTTAATGCGCATGCTATTCTGTATGTTTTCAGTCATGAGGAATCTTTTATATAATACATACAAACTGCTAAAGAGGCAGTTATTACTTGCACTCTTTTAAATGTTAATGACTGAACCACAGACTCTAGAATAATTTATTTCCAGTCTGACATATAAACACACTTATAATAGAGAGTGTGGAAAAAGGTGGGGGTTCCTTTGGTAAGCTTTACACTGTCGTGTGATTTCTCTGGACTGGAGTCCCTAATAAGTTGTTGGGAGTGAGTCAGCGTTGATAGTGTCTCTTTTTTTAGCGTAGCTGTGTTATACCAGTACCTGAAAATACATTAGTAAACAGTTGACGTGTATTGTAGTTGCTTTACGTGGTTGTATATAAAGCTACAGTGATAAAGGCCTGACCTCTGAATCTAAAAAAGTTAGAGGTTTTGGAGATGTAGAGCCTGCCTCCTGTCTTGTGTTTGGGTGTTGCTGTTTGCCAAGCGGGTGTTGCTTGATTCCTGTTCAAATCAAAACAGGATATTCAGTCTCTTTTTTTTATTGTATTAGGTTACATAGATGACACAAACCAGTGATTTTTCAGTGTGAGGAACTAAGTAATTTCTCAGGATTGCAATCGGACATGGTTTTTATGATTTTATAATCTCAGAAGGACTGGTTTAAAAATTTTGAAATTTAAGGTGGAGAGAAGACTTTAAAGCTGTGGAAAAGTATAGCCACATGAACACAAAGTAAATCAAATTTATTTATCAAGTATATGACAACTTTAATACCCCAAAACCTAGGCAACTTTTTAATGTCAGTGGTTTTTACTTTTCTCTTTCCTACCATAATTTGTTTGTTTAGCCTTATGTTACTTTACCTTGTGCTGAAAAAGCAGACTGTGTGCTGTGAACTCTGAATCATTTTGTTAAATATAAACTCCTTTTGCATACTGTGATTGTCAAGAGCAGTGAAGAGAGAACAGATTTTGCATCTGATCTAATTTGTTTGACTAAACCAACAGATTTTATTTTTTTTTTTTGCTGTAGGGAAAGGGGCTACAAATACAACGTCCTCCCAAGCTGTTAAAGATTTCTAGGTCCTGTTTATATCAGTCTAACTTCCAGTCCTTGCCACAACCTTTCTGTAGTTAGACCCTTTGACAGCAGGGTGCACGTGATCCTTCAAGTTGGTCTCAAAACCAGAGCCATCCTTCAGATGCGTTTGTCAGGCTGAATCCTCAGGCATTACTGTTGGCGTGCAGCCTGGCTGTCACACAGAAGTCCCATTCCTGCTCTCCCTGACCAAAATAGTAGGTGGTTTATGCTGTTGATATTAAGTTGTCTGAACTGCATGTGCTCGGAGAGCAAGGATGTAAACACAGAGTTCAGAGGAGATGGGAGCTGCAAACGGAGCAAGCCCCGCTTTTGGGCTTCTGGGATGGCTCTGTAGGGCTCTGAGCCTTTGCTCAGTGTCCACATACACACACAGTTTTTTCACAGACGTGGGCAGTGCAAGTGCAGGAGAATGTCCTGGCTGTATTCCAGTGTCAGCTCTGAATAAACCTGTGTTTACACACCCACATTTAGTTAGAAATTGTCCCTTGGTCTGCAGGCTTTTGGTGGTGACTGTCTCATTACAGTGTACTGTGATGTGGGCAAACCTCGTGGTACTGCTAAAGATTTGCTTTTGAAGCAAGAGCAGTCACTTCATTTTCTTGCATAACTCAAGAGGCTGAACAGGCGGGGTGGTAGGAGCTGTCACTGAAGGAGTTTGATCAGGCAAATCGCACGTTGTGTGACTAGGGCTTGCTGGTTACGTTCTTTAGGGTCTTAGGGGATCCTTAGGCAGAAACATTGGTATACAGAAGGATGGGCAGGAGAGTATCTGGATCCTGTTCTTTAGTTGCGAGGTTTATGTTCTGTATGGTCCGGGTTTATGAGGCTTTAAGTAACATATTTTTCCCTAGTCCAAGGATTAAGGAACTGAAAAGAATTTAAAATGTTTCCACAATTACTTTAGAGATAAACACATTTGTTAAACTAGTAAGAGGGAGCAGTACACCAGTTTTCCTCTTGCTGCCTTTTGAAGCAATCGGCTTGCCAGTCAAAATAGGCTTATACCAAATTTAGCCACACAGAGCGCCCGGATCTGGGAATGCAGGAAAAGCTGCACTTAGTCCCTGTCAGTGCGCTGTGTGTCACTGGCTGTTTTTCACCTCCTGTTTGTAATTTGTTCTCTTCGTTGTGGTAGCCAGCAGCACTTGCTCTTTCATAGTTCGCTAGCACTGTAAATCCCAGCTGTATGTGGTGCTTTAAATTACTAAGAGTTAATGCTTTGCCCTCTGCACACTTAATCTTGGGGCCAACCTAGTCTGTTGGTGTAATACTTGCAAAAATTGATATGCGTCATCTTGTAGGTTTGTCTTATGGAGTATTGTTAGTCTGGATGTAATGCTTTGTGTATTCCCTGGTTTGGAATGAGAAAGTATTTACGAAATCTGGATATTACTGTTAAATTTTACTTGCAGGTGGAAGTATTTCATTTATATAAGGCTTGTCATTCTATATTTGTAATTCGTAGATTGCAAGAAGACCCTCCTGTGGGTGTCAGTGGTGCACCATCTGAGAATAACATAATGCAATGGAATGCAGTTATATTTGGGTAAGAGTTTTTGATCTGTATAAAATTCTATATCAAAGGGCTAAGTATAACAAAACCTGGGTTTTGTTTTTACAATGATTCTCTTCTTTTATATACGTAAAGTCAGGAAACTTAAGAAAATGACCAAGTGTGCTTTTGGCAGTAAAAACCTGCTTTCAGGGGTAATACAGAATGCGTAGGAAGGAAAAATTGAAAAGTCATTCATCTTTTTTGTTGAATAAAGCTTGCATATGCCTTACTAAATAGGTTCGACCGTGCGGGAGTTGGGTCATGGAAAAGCGGGCTTGCTCTTTAAAGTACATAAGAGCTGCATGTTCTTTGCCATTAAATCCAGATGTATTAGCAGTGATTGGATTGATTCCCAGTAGAAGGAGGTACGAGTTCTGTCTAGGAGGTTATGTTACATATCCTATAGAACAGGAACTGCCTTAGTATCCTTTCATAAAACTGAAGTGTGCTTGCTAGTAATTGACTCATTAATTCCAATCCAGTCACATAATGGCATATATATCGTTTGGGATGATGAGAAAGGCGATAACTCAACTAGCAGATTGACTATGGGAAGGTGTCTTGGGTATGACAAAGCTCTCAGAGGTTGCCTCTGGATACTTCTCTAAATAAATTATTGCCTCTACCTGTGTCTTGGGGAGGAGGAGGAAGAAGATACATGTTTATTGTGTATGTTTAGGAGGAGGTAATGATTGGTTTTAACTGGAGTTTATTTTTAAAACTTTTCAGGCCAGAAGGGACACCTTTTGAAGATGGTAAGCACCAACTTTTATATTGTTTGTCATTCTTACAAACATTGCCACTATTAACATTGCTCTGTGCTGAAGAAATAATAGATGTTATCTGTTTATAATTGAGAACAAACTAAGCAAGCAAGTGAAGTAGTAAGGTCTTGCTGACGATAAAAATACTGTATTTTGATGTAAGCAGTGTCTTGTCATAGTGACTGATGATTAGTTAAATGCTATGAAGCGATGCTTATATCAAGAGTTGTTTATACATCAAGCGCTAGAACTTTTAAGGGGAAGTTTGTCTAAGGCTGCCAGATGTGTTTTTACATCTCCATAGCTAAGCTCAACAAGGCAGTGTGTTTTTCTGGTTTCATCTTTGTGGCATGTTTGATTCATCTCTGTTCATCTAATGAAGAACAGGTGAAAAATCTTGAATTGTTCTGAATATAGAACTCAGTGAGGGGGAGGGAATACCAAATTTGTCCATAAACATGAAAGTTGGTGTGTAGTGAGCCGCCCTTAGGCATATGAGGAATAATGAGTTTAATAATTATAGTATTATTGCAGTAATCGGCAGCAGATGGGTTTCTCTCTGTGTTGGGTTGGAGGAGTTACAGTAAATTATTCACTGATCCATAATAAAGGTTTTCAGTGAATCAGTCATGAGTTCCAAAGACCGAGATTGCTGATTATGAAATTCCAGTCTTTCTTTGCTGCCACCACGGTGCCTTCTTAATGAAACGCCTTAAAGTCACTGCAGTCCATGGAGCCGGCATGTTGGGTCACAGAAAAAGGGGAGGGCAGTGGGATAATTGGTGTTGTATTTGTCTGCCTTTTCCATGCATGCAGCGAGTCCTCAAGCTTCTACCTAGCTGCTGCTTTTGTTACTATCACTTAAGTACAGTAGTTCCATAGTACCATTATCACTAGAAACACAGGCAAAGAAACCAAACTTAGTGTTGTTTGTTTATATAGTGGTGAGAAGAAATATTGATCGTGGAGCACATAAGTTAACTTCTGCTGTTTATGTTCTTGGAGGTGTTCTTTTATTGCTAGTTATCTGATTGTATTTATGTTTGTTTGGACAGGTACTTTTAAACTAGTAATAGAATTTTCAGAAGAATATCCAAATAAGCCTCCAACTGTTAGGTTTTTATCCAAAATGTTCCATCCAAATGGTGAGTAAATCATTTTTATTTAGCCATAATACGCTTGATATATCATGGTGTGGTCATTCGTTCTGCAGAGCTCCAGAATGCTTAGCAGCTCTCCATCTCTCTTCGTTGCCACCTCCTAAGTAGATGTCTGGGACAGCAACTGCTTAATGAAAAATGAAGAATTATATGATGCTATTAAGAAGCAGCTATCTGTCTCTTTCTAATCAATATATAGCCTCAGTAGCAAAGTGTGTGAGCATTTTCAGCAGCAGCTGCACTTAGGTTGGCTTAAAGAGGCAATTCTGGTTGCAGATTCCTGCCCCCTTCCATTTAACAGCAATCCTCTACGTGCAGCCCCATCATGAATTGGAGTAGGGAACTGTTCAAGCCATATGTTACTTATTTCTGTCAGGCAAGATTTCAGCCAAGCCCATGCCTCCGTTTGGTTCACTGTACCCACCAGTACTAGCCCAAGGGAGAAGGTGAGGATGCACAGTTGTAGGGGAGCACAGAGGAGGAGGCTGACGCCAACTCAGTGATGCGGGCAGCATTATTAGAGAGTGCTGTGGCTCCTGCTCCAGCACTTGATAGGTTTTATCCACTTACTCTTGCACACAGAAGACGCAAACTGTGCCTTTTACTTTTCCAAGCCCCTCTGTAGCAAAGGGGGTTATAGATTCAATTTGAGGTTGGAAGCATAAGCCCGTTACAGCATTTCTGGTATGTTCAGCTGACCTTGGCTTCGGTTCTGTGACTTTTTAGATAGTGCTGGCTAACGATTCAACTGTCACGTAATGCACAGGCCAATACGCCTCTGACAGGGTTTTTGTAATTTGTTGCTTTTCATTGGCATGAAGACTGAGGTGTAGGAGTTTGGCCAGTCTCAGTTTCATAGAGGCTCTTACACTAACACTACTGGTAGTTATCCAGACAGAAGTAGGATTTCAGGCACACTTTCCAAAACTTTCTATTGTCTGCCTTGCTGTATTTCAGGAGTGTAGAGTATGTGAAAATGGGGCAGGAACTCCCTCCGTTCAGTGTGTGAGTCTGTTCAGACTGAGATCCTTCGCTGGTTCCGTTCCTGCAGTAAATGAGATCCTCGGCTGGTGCAGGGGATCCCACTTCTGCAGTAAATGTCTCGCTGCTTTCTGGGAGGCCCCACCTCTGTGTGAATATGGGCCAGTCACACAAGAGGAGCGGGAAACCAAGTCTACCAGTTCCTGTGCGAATGAGATAATCTTTAGACCTTCCTTCTTTTCCTTATAATTGTTCTGTTCCGGTAATGTATCTTCTTCAAAATACAAGATGTCAAACTACAGAGGATTGTGAGGCATAACTGCTGTCCTCTTTCCTAAAGCATTAATTGAAGCACAGGCTGAATCGGAACAGTAGCTCTGCCTTGAGCAGCATGTAATGAACAAGCTACAAAATAAATCTGATCATTTCTAAGTGATTCTGTTTTGTATTTACAGTTTATGCAGATGGTAGCATATGTTTAGATATTCTTCAGAATCGCTGGAGTCCAACATATGATGTTTCATCTATTTTAACTTCAATTCAGGTAACTTTGCGTCTACTTTAGCAAATAATTTTGTTGTTGTTAGTCTCTACTCCAGAATACCCAGCTCAGTGATGGTGATAGCAGGTATCTGTAGCTAGGAGGACTTCAAATACTTGTGAGCTAAGCGGTAATCAAGTAAAGGCTGAGGTGCTGATCTATGTAATTACTGATTTTAAGCTACAAAACTGACATTAAATATTTTTCACAGGAAAAAGTTACTGATTTGGATTCCTTTTTAACTGTTTTTAGTCAAGATAGGACATCAGATCTAGAAATTTGCCTAGTGTTTTGAGACACTCTAACCTTTATCGTGAGGCTTTGCCCTTTGAAGTCCCCAAGGAGCCAATACTGCTGAAACCTACTTTACTTGGAACAAGCAAAAATGTCCTAGCACGGCAAAAATTTGCATTTTCTTTTCTCCTGTATGATTGTTTTTACTTTTCTACAGTGAAATCTTGTAGGAGGCATCAAGCCCCTCTTCAGTCCTGAATGACAGTAGTAGCATAATTACCAAATACTCAATTAGCATTATACTGGTGACTGGTGCAAATGGCCATGTATCTGTTAGGTTTGTGAAACTAGAGGTGTATGCAGTGCTAATGCTTAGGCATTAGGTGTGTAATTTGAGGTGCAGTAGTGCAGTTACGGGTGCTAACCATAACTGGGTTGGGGTTTTTTCAATTGGTCTCTTCTGAGTCATTTCTGCCTCCTGAAACACAAGTGATTTGAAAGCTGTAAGTTGATTTTTTTTTTTCCCCTGATTTAAAACACACTGGTTTGTCTCACGCTTTGTTTTTGCGTTTTTACAGTCTCTGCTTGATGAACCCAACCCCAACAGCCCAGCGAACAGTCAGGCGGCACAACTCTACCAGGAGAACAAACGTGAATATGAGAAAAGAGTTTCAGCTATTGTCGAACAAAGTTGGAATGATTCGTAACAGCTGCTTTGTTACTCTCCATCCTCATAATCATTATGTACAATTTAACTCTCCATAGAAAGGCTACCAGAAATTTCAAGTGCCACAGTTCCAAGAATTTGCATAAAAAACTCATTTGCAACCAAATTTAAGCCCTCCAGTTTAGGAAACCTAAAAGCTTGTGTATCTTGATTAACGTACTTTTTATTGCATGGTATGAACTAAGTTATTGCTACATAAATTTGTAATATATCCTGTTTGTATTTTTTTTCCAAGTGTATAATGTTGGTGTGGAGTTTTCATGACAGAATATACACATTTTGTAAATCTGTACTTTTTCAAATATTGAATGCCTTATTTTTGAATTCTTTAGATTTTTAAATTGGAGAAAAGCACTTAACAAAGTTTTTATATATAAATACTTCATGTAAAACTGTTAAATACATAACCTTAGTGCAAGACATTCTGCTCTCACGCTGTATCTCTTTCAAAAGGCTCGAGTTTTGGTCCATTTTTCCTTTTTGTACGTACTGATTATACCATGCGCTTTACGAACAGAAAAGTGATGTAATTGTCTGCACTGGACGTGGCTGCTTCTGCCCCAGCGCTTAGTGCGACTCTGGGCATCCTCAGTTGTGTGAGGAAGAGACGTGTGGTAGCTGCCAACGTACAAACGGGGAAACACATAGAACTGCGGTGCTAAAAGCCCGGCTTTAAACCAGCGGCCAAGTTGCAAACAGTGCCTGGATGAGAACGTATTCTAATAACTTTTATTTTTCAGGGAGATTGTATTCTCCCAAGCTGTGAGATGTTGTCATGGAAATCTGTCCTGTATTCACAGACTGACACTGTAATACAGGTTTGAATACCTGCTAATCACTAAAGAGGTGTCCCGTTAGTTTCCCTTGGAGGTAGGAGAGAAATTAATCCCCAGCAGGAGAAAGCATGCTGTCGGATTTCATGGCGTTACTCTTTGGAAGGTGGCTGTGTACCATGTGGCCAGGTCTCCTGCCTGTATCCCAGAGGTTCTGCGTGTTTTTCCATTGCCAGTTTTAACAAGTTTGGGTTTGTTTTCGTAGGTGTGGATGTGGCGATTTGTTACTGCATTCTGTGATTGAGGCTGAATGGCTACACCAGAGAATTTGGCCTTTCCCCCCACCCCTTCCCAGCAGCAAAATCACAATCCTGTTGTCGTCATTCCAACCAGCATTACACATGTATTAAACCCCAACTCCCCTACCAAAATACAGCTACCAAAAAAAAGCTGTGGAGAAAACGTTTATTTGCGATAGTTGTTGCTAAAAGTTATTCTGTGTTAATGCAGTGAAGCAGGGATATTGATTTACCCCTGCTCCCGGAGTGGTGCTGTGAGGGACAGGGGCAGCGCCGTCCGGTTCGGAAGCGGCAGTACCCGTCCAAGCGTTCTGCCTTGGCAGCTCCTGCAGCCAAACGCCTGTGCCTCCAGTGACAGCAGTGAAAGGACGCGTCAGTGCTAGGAGATACCGAAATAGTGTCGGGGGAAGTCGCGTTGCTTTCCTGGAGTCGGTGAGTTGGTGTTTAGAAATCCTCCTATGGCTAATCACTGGCAGAAACCCCAGATTTTGAGCGGGGAGATTTTGGCAGCGCTGGCAGAGCGGCAGTACCTGGCCCGTGCAAGGGGTTTGTTTATAAATACAGTGAGGGAAAGCCTCTTTCTTCTAAGAATTAGTCTAAATCTTGAAGTTTTGGGGTTTTTTTTCATTTTGCCTCCTGTTTCGGTGTTTACGTTTGGTGATGATTGATGAGACCAGCTGTTGTTAGCGCCCGGGTTTATTGGGCGATTCCCGATGGGATGGTTTGGCCTGGTCACGGAGGGCGGGGGCTGGGGAAGGTTTGTGTGTCCGTNCCTCCGCGCTCCCCTCGGGCCCGGTGAGGCCCGGGGGGGCTCCGGGGCCGGCGGCGGTGACCGGGCCCGGCCGGCGGAGCTGGGCTGTCCGGGAGAGGCCGCCGGTGGAGGCTTCGCTTAGAAACGGGCCCGGGGCGGCGCGGGCTGCGTGTCCCCGGCGCTGGTGGCGCTTTGTCACCCGGGTGTCGCCGTTAACCCCCCCCTCCCTCAGCAGAGAGGGGCCGCCCCCAGCACAGCCGGCGCCCCGAGAGCCTGCCGAGACCAGCGGGNAAACCCCAGATTTTGAGCGGGGAGGTTTCGGCAGCGCTGGGGGAGCGGCGGTACCTGGCCCGTGGCAGTGGCCGTGCAAGGGGTTTGTTCATAAATACGGTGAGGGAAAGCCTCCTTCTTCTAAGAATTAGTCTAAATCTTGAAGTTTTGGGGTTTTTTTTCATTTTGCCTCCTGTTTCGGTGTTTACGTTTGGTGATGATTGATGAGACCAGCTGTTGTTAGCGCCCGGGTTCATTGGGCGATTCCCGATGGGATGGTTTGGCCTGGTCACGGAGGGCGGGGGCTGGGGAAGGTTTGTGTGTCCGTGTCGGAGGCGGAGGAGGTCTCCTCACG
>VXBO01002652.1:15705-47342 GCA_013400135.1 Rhinoptilus africanus | reverse complement strand
GTGACATTCCAAGAGAGAAAAGTTCAAGTGTACCGACTGACAGGGGCACAGCAGGGTCACAGCAGACTCTGTGGCACAGTCAGTGTCTTAAACAGCCTGCTGGGATGCCTTTTTAATTCATTAATTAGGAAATGTAATACACTAAGCTTGCTAGGACAGTGGGATTAATGAAGGAAGTACTGATGGTTACACAGACCTTGGTTTCGTACCTTCTCCCGGGGCTTTGGTTCATTGATATTAAACAGTTCATAATCCCTTCTTTTCCATGCGATTCCGTATGAAGATCTAAAATCACTTTGGAGATACTTTAAAATTACCCGTCCCAGGGGTTTTGTGCTACATATACACATCATTCACCTGGTTTTACAGCTGGGCGCGGGGGCGCCCACGTCTGCAGCAGTTCTGTGGGGGTCGAGGGGGAGGCGGTGGCAGGGCTGCAGGCGTGAGCCGTTCCTGGGGGCTCCAAGAACGAGAACACCTTCCCCGGCAGGTTTGTCCTGCTGAGGTGGCTCACAAGAAGCGTCAGACACTGCGCTGCTGGTGCTCCTTTCTTCAGAGGTGGGGTCCCTGAAGAGGTCTCATCCAAACACAGTCCCAAGCCAAAACTTCGAAACTCACATCTTCACAAATGTGATTAACTGCACTGGTGTGAGCAGCCCCGTTGGGATTCTTCACCGTCGTACAGATAAATGTGTGTAATTGCAGAGTCGAGGCCTTAGGCTGTGAGAAGTGAAGAAATCACAGCTTGAGGTGGTGCATCTGTACCTTCTTTGTGGGAGGTTTTGTATTAATAGTCAATTAATTCAATGTGTCAAACAAATATTTAGAGATTAGGAGGTGCTTAATAAAAAATTTAACAGGAAAAAAGGAAGTTTCCCTGATCACTGCCGTGGCACTCAGTTATTCAAAATAAAACAGGTAGGATAACACAGACAGATCATTAAATACTTTGTGTTTACCGTGTCAGGACTCTGTGAGAAGAGCCAGTGACATATACCAAAATACAGAGGGGGGGGAGCCTTATTGTCTGGCCAAGCTTCCCTACCCGGTGTTTTTATTCGAGCATTTTACTGTTTGTGGAAGCTGTCCCAGGCAAACGCTATGCCTTATTTGTTTAGAATAGTTTTTTGGAAGAGGAAAGATGTCCTCAACCGACAGTCTGCTGTAATGTGTGAGGTGGCAAGGTGGCGTCCTCCGCCTCTCCTATTGATGGGGCTCCTCAGCGCAGGAAAGAATGAGAACCCGGTGGGATCGCAGGTGGGAAACAGTGACCGGAGACTCCCAGCATTTGTTTGTGAGCAGCTCCAGCTCCAGTTTGATTTGTTATTTAAGTCACTGGATGAAACAATTACCTGGCCTTCTCTCCCTGATTTCATTCATCTTTCTAATGGAAGAGCTTCAACAGAGTTTCCCCCCTGTAGCATTAGAGTATTCCCCCTGAGAGGAAGAGCTGTGGGTTCAAAATTTGGGGTGCCTGACATCTTTAGAAGGTGTAAACTCAGCTGTTGAGATAGTCACTGTTATAAACCCTTGCTTGGGTCCAGCCCTTGGGCCATACGAACACCATGTAGCCAGTGGTGAACGAGTTAGGAGGCATTCTTTTTATTTCATAAAAGCTTTTGGGATAAAAATGGTCAAAAGCCAGGAGATCAAAGAACTGCGTGTTATTGTACGCGTGTGGACAGTTTTGTGGAACATGAGTCTTCACAGGTCATCTCCAGAAAGCTCTTCATCTTGAAAGAATGGTCTAAGAGGCAAAGGAAAAAAGAGCTAAATCTAAACAAAAATACAAGTATGTGAGAATAAAAGGTGAGGACCCACTAAAAACCCTGTGCTGCTCTGCTTTTGCTGTGCACTCGAAGCTGTCGTTTTGGAAAAGGATGTACCTTGGATTATGTGTGTGTATGCGCACAGGAGAGGAGAGAGCTTTTTGAGTTGAGTATTACAGAAACTGTAAGTAATTAGGTAGTAGTGTTGAAAATAGATGGGTTTTAGGGTTTGGGTTGGTATTTTTGCAGAGCATTGTTACTGCACCTTGGGGCTGTCTCATCCCCCAGCTCCCATCAGCAGAGAACAAAAAATACCCAGAACTTCTTAGACTCTCTGATAATGACTGTAATTAGCATTACAAGCCATGGAAATTGCAGTATTCCCTAAAGGTTTCTTGTCATTCTCCCATGTTTCTGCACTTGAAAATAAAGATTTTTAAGACAAGGTGTCTTCTGTATGTGGTACCGTCCCGCTGAGGGTGATGTGCCAGCCGCCGCGGCTGCGGGAATCTGTTCTTAAGGCTTGTGTCAGAGTCCTGTTTCTGAGCTGGGCTGGGTGAAAGCTGTTTCCTGCCAGAAAGTAAACACGCTACTTTTGAACAGCGTATGTTGTTCAGCATCCAAAATGAAGCCTTTTTCTTTATGATGTGGTCGTACCACGTAGCGTGGGATTTTCGGAGCTAGTGAAAATGTTAGTAAGAGAAAGTGCGTTTTACAATCCCAGTATGTGAATGTTTTAATCAGGAATTCAGTGATGTCATAAAGTAAATTATTTTTGCCCTTAAAACGTATGCCAGGGCCGGGTCAAACTACAGTATAAAGGCAGTATTATGGTATGGTGGCGCTGACTGATTTATTAGAGGCCTCGCCGCAGAGGCCGTTAGCATCGGAGGTGGGTTGACTTCGCCTGCCCGAGCCTCCACCTGTAGCACGGGGTAATCAGTCCTCCACCCGCCCGAACTGAAAAGGTCTTGTGTTCCTTTCCTTGTTTTTCAATTTGGGTCATTAACTGCCGTGTCTGATTCATTTCGAAGCTGAATAATTCTGACAGCTGCCAATTTGGTACACATACCAGAGGCTGAGCCCGGGAGCCACAAAGCTGGCGAGGCTCCTGCAGCCCCAGCAGAGGCTCTACCTGCTGCACCCCGGCAGCAAGGGGACCCCGGACACCTATTCCCTGGGGAACTGGTTGGTCAAAGTAAGGTCATCCCAAGCATCTGCGACCCACCTTCGTTTTTATCCCGGATAAACCTTTGCTTACAGCGAACGCATCCGTGTTCTTTTCAGAGCTTGGAGTTGAACTGCTCAGTCGCAGCATTAGATTCTCAATAACACTCTTCATTATCCTCACCGGTCATTTATTATTTATATTTCTGTTCATTTTGAAGTTTGTTTGGGTGTGAAGAGAAGATCATGGGTTCAGGGGTTCGTCCAGAATTCTGCCACACAAGTACAAGGTTCAGTAAATGTAAATACTGTTATTTGTATTACTACATGTTATTGCTGTCGTGATGGGAATAGAAGGATTTAGTTCTGAATACCTTACTTCACACAGACTGAGAGGCAAATTGTCTTCAATGACTGACCAAAACCGGGAAGAAGGCAGAAATGCCATCTCTTTTGAATTAATGATGAACCACACAGCTCTTGCTATTATCTGTTTACACATTATTGGCCTTGTGATGTGCTGGTGAGAGATTTCCTTTCACTCTCTGGTCCAAACGTACGTTAAGTCCAATTTCATTAAAAAGGCTCCTCGCTTTCCTTGTTGAAAGGGTCATTGTGTTAGTTATTACAGTGTTTTCTTTGTCCTCGCTCTCCCCAAATTCCAGTAACTATTTTGTAGAAAAGTTTCAAAGTGAACTTTTGATGCCTGTGAAAGCTGCTCCATTGACTTTATTGACTCCAGAGCCTGAAGTTCTTTATCCGCAGAGATCTTTAAAAGGACACTAAAAAGTTTCAGCCAAAGCTTATAGAATTTGGTACTTATGGTTAAGTGTTATAGACCCAATGCTGTTCCCATGGAGACCTGCAGGAATTTTTCCATTGAATTAAGTGCTAGCAAAGCATACCCTTTATTAAGTGGGGAAAGCAGTAGACTGGATAACTCAATTTGTTGTTCCCGGTTTTGTTTGCGTGCTTGCTCTTCTCTATAAAGAAATAAAGAGGGAGAAATTATAGGTATTTGCATCACGATCCATCTGCCTCAAACTTGCTCTGTTTGTGGGTAAGAGTGTGAGTGTGGCTACAGTGCGATAACCCACGAGGCGAGGGCAGAGCTCTCCTTCTTCCACTCCTTGCTGGTGTCTTTCCTGGGAATCTGGGATGTGAGGAGAGTGTTTCAGTCCCCCCCTCCATCTCCTGCTCCGGAGAGGTCAGCGGTGGCGCAGCTGGGGACGGGCAGCAGGGAATGTTAGTGTTAGCAGGGAAATTCCTGTGGTTTACTGATACACAAAGAAATCCCAAGTATACTGACACTCAGAAAGAGTTTTTCCTTTCTGGAAATTTGGGATATTGGTCAAGGGGCTGTTGGAAGCCTTTAGTGAGTCCTGCTCCAGCCACGGCTTCGAGTGGGGCCTCTGCGATAGGCGTAGGGCCGGATTCTGCAGCTCTGGTGTCTGAAGATCCTGAGTGATTTACAGAAAAAGAGAAAATCAAGGCCTCAAATCGTACAATATGGTGCTGAAAATTGGTTTTGGTTGAAGCTGTGTCAGGAAATCCTTGGCTACTGAAGTCAACAGACTTATGAGTGATTTAAATGGAGAGAAGATTTTGTCTATAATGAAGTCCTTTCATTTTGGCTCACTGAGATTTCTCTTGTTCTTTCTTAGTGCCTTATGACACATTCACTCCATCCCTGCCTCAAACAAAGAGAAATTATACTATCATGGTCCCCCTTTAAATATTTTCTATTTGAGGGCCTACTGAAAAGACTCCAGAGGCAAATTCTTGGTTTAGAAGTTGCTATTTATGTCTAGACACATCTGAATGTCGTTATGCTTTGAATGTTCTGGATTGCTTGCCATTTTCTTTGCAAAGATGTATGAGTCTAGAGAGAGAGTGCATTATTTTAAATTAACTTGAAATAAGCTTTACCCAGCTCAGGGTTCTCTACTTGTTGCAACTGCCTCCCTTGATAAAAATACATAACAAAATAAGCAACACTACAAGCAGAATTCTTATATATTGGTGTTTTAAAGCCGCATGGAAACGTGTTTTCTATGTATGACATCGGATTCTGTTGGCATCTTAGCATTTGAATTTTTGGGCAGTTAATATGAGAATTTGAATTGTTATAGTCTCTCAGACTCCTGGCTGTGGCCGGGATCCTACATGCTGGCCACAAACAAAACCACTGCGTTGCCTTTATTCCGAAGGGCTTTCTGCCCAGCTGTAAGGCGGGTGATGACAGGGAACACAGTCGGGCACAGGAGGAAAGAAAATAACAAAATGATCATCTCTGCCAAGAAAGCCAGTGGTCTCACTGCTGCTAATCAGCTATCAAACATCGTAGTAAATAAATAGATAAGTTTGGCAATTTATACCTTTCTTAAAAAAATTATAATTGCAGTTACGCACACCTGAAGTAAGAAGCCAAATAAATTGCCTTCAGTGTGCGTTCCAGCTCCACAACCAGGTTACACAGTACGCTTTTCATGAGCCAGGTGATGTCCCTTCCACCTCTGTTTCTCTGCAGTTCTGTATTCCTAAAAGGATTTTACAAGGCATTCTGAAGTGCTGCTAAAGTGAAATCCCTGCTTGGTTTTGTTCTTTCCTGCAAACTGTGTTTGCTTAACAGAGTTACGGAGGGTCTGGCTCTCTGGATCTACGGATGCTCACCCACTCGAAGAAGCACGGCCTCACAGCCCGTGTAATTATGCTTTCCTTGCTGGTTTGTAGGTATTAATGTCACAGCATTCCTGTACGGGTTAAATTATCAAATACAGAATTTTCTAGTATTTTTATTTTATGAGAAACGGATCCTGCGGGTCACTCGCGAGATTTCTTGTTTCTGGATTGAGCGCGGGCAGGGCAGGACTGATGGCCATGGTCGTCGATGAAACGGGGACACGTGTGGGTACGAATCTTCAAATCTGCCCTGGGTCTCCAGGGTGGGACCACAGAGGGTGGGTGTACGGTGTACGGCAGCTAGCGATGGCATCAAGAGCGGCTGTGGGTGCTCAGGGACATTTCATCCCGAAACCTGGCAAAATAGGGATGCAGGAGAAGAGCGAGACTCTTTAGTTTCACATCACTTTAAAGAATACAAAATGTCATTAAATCTCTGTGTATCAGTTTATCCGACTTAATTGTCTTACGGCCGACTGCATGCTGGTTTACATTCTCTTTTAAAGGATGAAGGAAATATTTCAAACAAATGATCAAAAGAATATTTTACTCTTTTCACTCTCAGAGTATGGAGTCTATGAAACATTTATGCAGGAAATGAAATATTAGGGCCCGACAGATATCTCTAGTGTCACTGAGTAAGCAGGTTATCTGGAGATTTCTAGTGCAAACAATCCAGTGCTTTGATGAGTACATGAGTAATACCATTAGAGGAGTTTGCAAGCTAGATTAGATTGGGGTGGAAGTCAGAGTCATTTCAGCAATTGTAATAAAGTCTGAAAATTAACAATCTATTACAATGAGAAACATCTTTCTTCATCAGTCTGTCTTTAAGCAAAGAACGGGGCATTTTGGTTTACAGTGTAATTAATATTTTTGTTGAGCAGGGGGCTGGATGTAATGGAAGGAGGTGGGTGCCTCGTAGCTTAGATTGTAGGGAATTTTACCAAAGGATCAGTGGAATGCTGCAGTCCTACATGGTCGTAGCTTTATGTTCATCGTTGTTTTTCTGTATGACGTTTGTCTCTGATTTTGACACTTTATTTTCAAAGTTGCTGTCAAAACAATGCACACCCTCTCTCTTAACTTGAGTGGTTTGGAGCTCTGAGACTTTAAATTGTAATGACACCGCTTCAAATGTCAGGTTCTCCAACAGCGTATCACTTCTGGCGATAGAAACCTAAGCAGCTTAGGTGATATACACCTGAGTAGCTTAATAGCTTCCCCATGGTATATAACGTATGGGGAATCTCCCCGCGCCGGGAACCTGATCGGGGGGATCTGAGTCATGGTGGCAGCTTCGGCAGATGGGCGAGCGGCGATGTACGGGAGCGAGCTGATGATGTGCTATTTATGGATGCACGGAGAGGCTCCGAGGCAGGACCTCCAGGCAGGGCCGCTCCTGCATTCGCTGGGAAAACAGCTCCTCGGCAGAGCTGCGAGCGAAGCACCGTTTGTAGCTGGCGTAGTCTCGGCGTGCCCTGGCTGTAGGAACGCATGGATGTGCCACAGAAGCAGCTTTTGATGAGAACCTGAAACACTGCACTTTTTAGCAATGCAGACGCTGCTGAATTTTACCTTTCTGTTCCTTGGTGAGTGTGTTTTGCTTTCACAGAGAAAGAATGAAATGACACCGTGTACCCTTTACACCGAGAGCAGTCTCCTGTCATTATTATAGGGTATAATTCAGGAATTAATTTGGTCCAGTTTATTTACTGGAAGATCCTCTCTCTTGTCAACCAATTCTGGAAACTAGAGATACAGGACTTACGTACATCACCCGGTCTAGGGGGAGGTGTCCCTGCAACTGCTACTGCAACAGGGGGTTGCAACTACTTGATCTGTAAGGTCCCTTCCAACCAAACCATTCTGATTCTATGAATCACCTTCTCTTCGTCAGAGACATTGGTGATTACAGAACCCAGTTGCATCTAACTCGTCCCCATCAGCTGGAATTGAAACCAGAGGTTGTTTTTGTTTCAGTTATTTGTTGAAAGAGTGTCATGTTTTAGCTATCATCTCCTAAAAAACAGGGGACTCCAGAGCTCAGACGGCCAGTTGGAAACTTGGAGACCTCCACAGAATGAGTCCATGGGCTGTAGCTGGAAGATGGCTGTGCGATAAACCTGCCGGCTGCAGCTGGCGTGGAACCGGCCCTGCAGGTGGAAATCTGAATATAGGGCTCAATGGTGACATTAAAAGTTGAAGATGTACCATGTGTGCGTCCCAAGAGCTGCCTGTCCAAGGCGATGTGGGGCTGAGGTGGTCGGTGGTGGGAGGACGCTGCTGGGAAGGTGCTACCTCTTCCAGGAGACTCATCCCATGCAGTTTGCCCACAGACCTACCAGCACAGGGAGCAGTGCCCTCTCCTGTGCTTCCCTCCATGGTCACTAGCGTGGTTTTGAGTGGGGTCAGCACTTCCCCAGACTGTTCCTGTCCTAGACAGGGCTTAAGGGTTAGTTTGGGCCATTTTCAATATGGGGTTTGGACACTCTGCTCCAGAGATGGGAAGACTTTAACAATAAGGATCACAGAATCACAGAATCCCAGATGGCAGGGGTTGGAAGGGCCCTCTGGAGATCATCCAGTCCAACCCCCTGCCAGAGCAGGGGGCACAGGAACGCGTCCTCCTATGCTAGCTGACCCCAGTGCCAGGGAAGGCTCCAGCATGGTCGGATCGATGGGAGAACATACCCTCTCTTTTCCTGACAAAAGAAAGAAATCCAATTGCAAGAAGCTACAAACCAACAGACATTATAATCCTACAAGTAGGCTGGAAGTTTTGTCATAAAGCATTTACTCAAGAAGATATTTCCTGCCTTTCTGCTGCAAGGAAAACCACATTTCTCTCCCTAAGTGGCTGAACGGAGCTCTGCCTCTGGCTTAGACCCATGTGTCCATCAAAGTCAAGGATCACTGTCATGCTCGTTTCATGGATGCTGAATTGAGTGCTTAGGGGCCAGCTCCGAGAGCCTGCACGCTCTTAAATCCTGATGAGCTCAATGAGCGCGGAAGGAGCTCATCACCTCGGCGGATCAGGCAGATATCGGAGCCAGCGAAGCCTCGCTGAAGCCCACGTCACATGCTTAAAAAGGTCAGTCACGTATTTACAAAAGCCCGGCAGAGCTGAATTGCGCCCTGATTGAGATTATACTGGAAGCAAGACATGTGATTGCGCTGATGTTTACATTATTTCCCAAGAAGGTAAAATTCAGGCATTTGTGTTTGATGGGTTTGCACCGCGCAGAGCTCGCAGCCTGATTTGTATTCAGCTGCTGCGTATTGAGGCCGGTCATCGGTCTTGTAAATGGTAGATAGGAGGAATCGCTACAGCAGAGAAATATTTCCTCTGTTTTAGGATAGATTTTAACCGTAGCCCTCTGACTCCTGATAACCGAGGCAAGAGTTATGTGTCTGGCGGTCTCTGCCCTACACTCCTGGTTATTTATTCCGCGATGTGCAGGAAGGAAGGAGACGTGCGCAATCTCCATTCTTGTTACCAGGAATTGTGCACCTAATTCTCTGTGCATTGTACTGAAAATGAACTCGGGAGATGTGCTCTGCATCAGCAAAAAGGCTCCCTTATTCAGCTGGAATGAGAACAGGCACGCTATAACTTGGGAGTAAAGAAAATCGCTGTAAACGATTTCTTTAAGCAGAGTCTGTTGGGTTTTTCCTTAAATTTTTGCTGAGGGTGAAGATTCTGCAGGGTTTTTTTTCCTCCTTTTTCCTACCCAATTGCTAACCTTTCAGTTGCCTGCGTTTCTGCTGCTTCTAGCACTTTTCATTCTGATGGCAGTTTTTCATCTCTTCACTAGCTTATGGCTAAAACAGTCCTTGTAACAGGAATTTCAGTTCCTCGCTCCCCAGAATAATTATTTCCATTTGTTCCCACTCCGGTCCTGGGGGAAAGGGCTTCCTCGTGTCTTGCCGCGATGGATCTGTCCTCCCAAATCCTCTACTTTCTGCAAATGTCTTCTCTGCAGGTCTCAACCCCGAGTGACAGCACCTTTCTGAGATGTATTTTCAAGTCATTCTTAGCTAATACATTGCCTAAACGTATTAGGACTTATTATTAGGACTGAAATTTTCCTGGTTGGCTACCCAATTAATCAAAATGCATCGGCGTACATGTGCATAATTATGGTAATGCATATAATTCGGTGACTGATTCTGTCTGAAAACTTTGCAGAGCGCTTCTCCGAAGTGCCGTGAAGTGCTGCTAATCACAGCGCAGAGACTGGAAACACGCGCGGGGAAGGGAGCGGGTTCTTCTCGTGCTGCGGCTCAACGGGTCGCTAAAAGAGCCAGGAAAAGGCATTCAAATTGGGATCTCCTCACCCACCGTTCTGTGTGTTAGCCACTGCCGAGAGCCTAGATCTTTCTTCTGCAGTAAAAGATATAATGCAAAATCACAGCTCGGAGTCTTTGCTGAAGCAAAGTCATTTCTATGCTGTGTGATTTTATAAAAAGCACAGGCTTTCTGCTTTTTACAGTATTTTGAACTTTTAAAGTGGCTTTCTGGAGGATTTTGAATCTGATAGATGTTAAAAAATGAAAAAAATCACCAAAATTAGAGAAAGAGTAACTACTTATCTGCTCCATCCATGCAACAGCCAAACATCCTCCTGTACATTCTTTTTTCCTACTGTCCGACACATTGCAGAGATCATCTACAGGAGAAAGCCACCTCGCTACAACTAATCTCTATATTCAAATCAATACAAGTAATATCCATTTTTCCCGGTTAGGATGGGAAGCCATTTGACTAACCCATAATAAGCTACTTTATGTGGAAATCAGTGTCCGCGCAGTCCTCGCTCCAGTCGAACAGTATTGCTTTATGGATTCGCGTTAAGTTCTGCAGCAACACAACTTTCTTCTGCAGCAAAGCCCTTGGAGAGTCATCAGCCTCCTACGGCATCAAGGCACGGAAATAGAAAGTGAAGGTTTAGGACATTTCAACTGTATCAAAGTTATGAATTCTGCCTGAATTCATGAAGCTGTTGTATTATTTAATGCCTCGCTGTATAAAGACTCAGAGGTTTGTTTCAAAATTTATGTTGCCTGCTTCAGGCCTGAGATTAAAAGAGTTGCGAGAGGAGCAACCCGGTGTCTTTTCTTGTAATAATCTACTGGAAGGAGGCGAGGATGCTGACCTGGGCAAAAGGCAGAGGGAATCTGGTCTCGGCAAGTGACTGATGGCAGTGGAAAACCCCCAGCAGAAAGGAGGAAAGGCAAATGTGTATTTTGGTGCTGCGAAGAAGGGATGTATCTGGTGATGGGAGGAGCGGTACAGACACACTGTGGGCAGAAATCATTGAACTAACCTGTGACCAGGGAGCCCAGAAGGCGTATGACAAAATTGAAACAGAAGCCAAGTGATGATGTGGGTTCTGAAGGGCTTGGAATTGCTTGGAGATCTTTAAAAAGCCACTTAAATCTGTGTGTACGCTCAGCCTGTGGGTGAGTAAATGCCTTGTGATCCTTTCAGCCGCTCCTCCGAGAGCCCTGTGCAGAGCGCGCCGGTCCAGGCATTATTCCTCAAGGGTTAAACTATAAACTGAAGTACCCTCAAGTGCCCAGCTCAAGTGAGGGTGTTTTTTTGAGTATCCAACAATCTTATAGCAGCTGGAATGCGGAGGCTCATTCCCGAGCTGTAATGCCAGAGCCCGTGCACGGGAACCGTGGCCGGTGTCTGCAGGGACCCGTTCACAGCAGCTCCTTGGTTTTATGGAGGCCGTGAGCCATTCGGTATAGATTGGAGGGGTTTCGAGGGTACTAAACTGCCTAAAGGAAAAGTAGTCTTTAAATACTAAATAAAAAAGCCACTTAGAGTGTCACCACTGCGGGGATTTTCCACTTGCTGGGAGCAGCGTCTCCGCGCTCATGGGCTGCAGAGCTGCTCCAGGAACAAACCATGATGTGATGCACCGTCCTTGTGTTTCGTCCTGTGCATGAGCACACACAAATAAAACACTAACCCCAGTTCAGACCTCCTAAAGGCTCACAAAATCCCTTTGCCTGGTGTTTCGCACTGGCCAGGCATTGCTGGTCGCAGGCACAGGGGCCAGAGCAGATAGAAGTACCCGTCTGAAGCCAGGAGGAGAATGTCCTGGGAACAGATGCCTCCTTTGGCCATTTCCAACCAGTGAACGTTGTATAAGACTTAGCAACTGCCAGCAGGGAGCGGGTGCAACCCCTGCCTCCTCGCAGGCTCCTCCTGAGCTCTGCCAGGGCTGGTCGGGAGCTGAAGCCCCACCAGTGAATTCATCAGGCAGCGCAGGCATCTCGGGTGGGGGATCTTCCTGGGATGCAGGAGCTGGGACGCTGGCCTCTCCGCATCCATCAGGAGCCGGGGCCAATCCCACATCTGCAGAGATTGTCCCGTCTAACACAAACTCCTTACACCAAGAAGGCAAGTGACCGTGGCTCCACGATTCTCAGGAGGGTTCATGACTAACTTCTGGCGTCCGCATGATGGAGGACAAGCTGCTGCCTTCTTCTCCCTGGGGATTAGTCCCAGACAGGGCTTTTTGTGAGCATTGTGAAGGCACTTTATCAGCGGCGTTGGGTCTCCCACGAAAGAGCAAAGTGACGCTGAATAAAACTGTGGTGGGATAAAAGGCAGCTCTTCCATACGGCTCTGCCTCCGTCTCCTCCAGGCACGACTGAAACACCAGCTCAACCTTTTTCTACCGCATGCAGTGGCCAGGGAAGCAAAGCGCGGCTGTGCTGATGCTTTATGTCAGGCCCGTCACACATCAGTAAGATATCAAGACAGAGGTATGTCTGAAAGCTGGCTTTCAGGTTATATTTGGTGAAAGGATGGGTTTCCTTTGCCCTGCAGTGTTTCCAGTGGGGATTTGCACACCTTGGCTGGGAATGGCTGGCTGTGTGACCCTGCTCACCACTGCATCCACGCACACGGACTACTTTTCTTTACTTTTGGCCGCCTTGTGGCTTTTTTTGTCCTCGGTCTGGTGACTCTGTCCTGTAAAGGAAGTGTATTTAGGGAGGTGCCTGTGTTCTTGCAGCCTTTTCATCATGTTTACTTTCCCTTGTACAGGATATTGAACCGCTGCTGCTGGGGTGGTTCTACAGCGGCTGTTCAGTGCTAATTATTAAACATCCCATACAAATAAAGTACTCTCTTCTTTGCAACCCTGGGGATAAATTTTGGAGTATTGGATTTATTTTATTCTTTCAAAACCGGTGTAAAGTTAAACTTTCTGTGTTGCCCCTGGGTTTTCATACTGCAGACTTGGTCAGTCAAGCATGCAAAAACCTGGTGAAATAAACCCTGGAGACCAGATTTGAAATGTGCCTTTCACCGTCCAGAATTCTCTTCTGCTCAAAGCGGTTGCCCAAACTCAGCACACAAGGCTTAATAATAATTAATTACTCTGAGCCAGATAATGAAAAAAGTGGTATGGAGAGACTCCATGTAAGCATACCATTTAAAAGCATTAAATTTATTTTCTTGTGGTGCAAACCATCAGTAATCAAATTTCCATTACCCAGTGGTGGGTGTGAACAGACAAGAAAAATACTGAGTCAACGGAATACCTATTAGAGATCTGCAAGTATCCTGCTTTAAATATGGCAAAGGAAGGAGCTATTTTCCCGAGAGGCTGGTCTGCTAATGAGTAAGCATTTCTCTAAGTCCTTTACGTTATTTTTTTCCCCTCTTGAGAAACACCCTCTACTTCTGGGGGTGCCAGGAGCCACACCGAAGGAAAGGGATCTGCTCACAGCCTGCAGCAAGTATTTGGCAGGGATGAAAATAGTGAAACAAACTTTTCTCAAGTGTCCTCTGGAGATAGGCAATTCGTCTAGTCCATCTTGTTCTGGAATTGCTCTAGAAAAACACATGGGGAAGCTTAAAAGTATGATGGGAGTGTCTAGTGGATGTGATTCTTTGTGCTGGATTTATGGCATGATGCTGTTTTCCACTGTTTCTTCTGGTTTGGAGACACTGCTCGGCTTCGGGTGGTTGTTGGTGCTGGGTGATGGATGCTCCGAGGGGCTCTGGAGCTGTAACCATCCCTTGGGAAAACCTGAGCAGCAGCAGCCGTCCCAGCTGCTGGGGAGGAGGCAGGTTTGGGTTTGGTCCCAAAGATGAGGGAATCGGGAGGGACGAGTCCTTCTTCTGACTTCCTTACAGTCTTCATGCCTTTCCCAACCTTGTAACTTTTCTGGGTTTTGCCTCAAAACTCTATGTCTTAGCTGCATCACACATGAGTCATGAGATTTAATTAATATTAATAAAGCCAATTATGTAAAATTAGCCACGGACAGGAGATTCTTTAAAAGGTGAAATCATAATAGTCATGATCAGAGTGTCTGCGTTGCTTGGAAACTGAGAGCTGTCCTGGTCTGCTCCTCAATATTTGCCTTTCATTACAGTTATTTCCCCGCTACTTGTGGAAAAGGAGTTTTAAAAGAGCGAAATGAATCCATTGACAGCGATGACTACAAAGAAAAAGTCTTTTTCTGAGCTTTATTTGGGTTTTTGCCGTTGGGTCTCACGTCTGGCAGGCGAAGGCCACGCGGAGGTTCCTTAGCGATGGTGCCCCGCCGGAGACAGCGCAGGCGGGTGCAGGTCACGGTGCTTGTTTATTTGTTTGTTTGTTTTGTGAAGATCTTTTGGGTGATCCTCATTACTCATTTTTCCAGTCTGTCTTCAGAAATTTTGGGACTGGTTCCCAACCAGACGAGGTGTCTGCCAGCCCCTCCGTTTCCCAGCAGAGCCTTTTTGTTGGGTTAATCTGCCAACACGGGCTCCAGCCATTTCAACATCCGTAGATGTGCCACCAGCTCTTAGGTATGGCCTTCAAATTAAGCGAGTATATACTCTTGAAAAACCTGCAGCAAAAGGTACACAAGTTTAAAAATAATCAACCACATGAGTGCCGTGTTCAGCTAATCAGGGGTTCCGATTGTCTCGGCATTTCTGCGCACAAATCAGTTGTATTTAGGAGACTAAAGTAGGTAGTCACCCCTGGAGCCTGATTACATATTTTAAAAGTGCTGCCTGATTAGATTAAACCTGGCGCTGTTTATGGCTGATTTGGAGTAAATGGGAAAAAAATCAGGGATGGGATCCAGACACGTAAGCTGATCCAGATTTCGAGTATGAAAAATTCAGGACTCAAACCCAGACCTAGCTTGAAGTTTTGTACTGTGTGTCTGCAGAGTGGACTGATTCAAGATCCTGCAAGGAAAAGCTCTGGGTTATTCCCCTGTAGGAAACTTGTACTTGCTTTGCAATAACTGACAATTCCTAAGGCCTCTTAAAGGCTTGCGTCCTTGGTGCCGAGTTCACTTTAAACAAAGCTAGAGTGCTAACACACTGAGTGGTTTACTTACACACAGAAATATGCATCCGAAGATATTTCATCAGTTCCTATAGTTTGCGATCCAACGTCTTTGCAGGTTAGCACATGTATTCTGTTTCAGGCTTTTGATTAATTACATAGTACCCAAACCATACATATTTATAGCTTGCAGAATTAGATAAATTCTCCAGATGTGGCTTCCTTTTAGTTAAGTCGAGATGAATGGAGATCAAAGCCTTTGATCTTTAGCCTGACTCAAACCTGCTGCTGACATAAGCCTCTAGAAAATGATGCATCGAGGGAAAGCGGCCACTCTCAACTTCGGTACAGGAGCATCTCGGACAAAACCTAGGGGAAGAAACTTTGTGGAGGATATATCTATACACACCATTGAGTCTCTACTTCTGAAAGTAGAAGGCAGTTTTCAATGAACCTTTTACTCTTAAACAACGTATTTAAATAGATTGATTTTATGTTCCAGCTCAGAAATGATTTAAGGTTTTTCAGTGCATGCGTATCCTCT
This sequence comes from Rhinoptilus africanus, assembly GCA_013400135.1. Lineage (NCBI taxonomy): Eukaryota > Metazoa > Chordata > Aves > Charadriiformes > Glareolidae > Rhinoptilus > Rhinoptilus africanus. The sequence goes on along the minus strand of VXBO01002652.1, from coordinate 31,860 downwards.
GCGATACACAGAGCTGGCAGAAAATGTCATCATGAGCTAGTTTATAGCCTCAATTAAGGCTATTTCCATTGCTCCAGATGTGTAAAGCAGACTTATAGCTGAGTTCCTGGTATAGCGAAGTCCCTGGTGCATCCTAGGATCAGCACTGCCAGCTCAATGATATCTTCTTCATGACCCTTGGAAAAAATGATGAATAGCCAGGGAGCTGCAAATTCAGACTGAATTCTGGCAGCACGAATGCTTTACACAGGCCTTAGCCAGTTAGGCAGATAGCAGAGTCTGGAAACTCTTATCTTGTACCCCAGGCTGTTCTAGCAGCCACAGCAAAGCAATACGAAGTGCTGCGTGGCCACTTCTGCCTATCTCTGTACCTTCCTAAGCCCCACAGCATGGCCATAAGCCCGCACGGCTGCTTGGGCGATATTGCCAAGAGAGCTCCGACTCCCACGGCCAAGACTGTTTCGTGAGCAGGTTTCTGTATCTATAAGCTGATATTACAAAAAAATAATTTAAAAAAACACCCCAAACCAACTAAAACAACAACAACAAAACCCAAAACCTTTAGATTCAGACTTGCCAACATCAGAAGAAAAAAACAAACAACGTAAAGGAGGACACTAGAGTATAGATGACCCAGAGCAACCTGGAGAAGGGCTGAAAAACTAGGGGGAAAAGGGTTAATAATAATGAAGTGAAGTAACAAGGAGAATGGGCTGCTCACCTGTCAGGTACAGTCAGGAGGGTCAGATGGTTGATGCCTTTTGTCGGTGACAGAGGAATCACCCAAAGACCAAAGCAGTGGCCAGAGGAGGTAAATGCCACCAGAGGTTAAAGGATGCCACCAACTCTTCCAAGAACCTCCTCCAAGAGTTTTAGACCATTTTTGGATATGGAAGATGAGTAGAAGAATGAGAGGGGAGGCTCTTGGATATCTTATCCTTTCAGGAGCTGGAAATATGAAGGTAGAAGACGGGTTGGTGCCAATGAGACAGTAGCATTCGCCGTCCTTGGAAAGGGAGATTGGCCATCAAAATGCCTGATTTCAGTAAGCTCAGAGAACTGTCACGTTTTCATGGGAGAGAAAAGGCAGAAATGCACTATCCCAGTGCAGAGAAGGACACGAAATGCAATTGATTTACTAAATCATAAATTCTTTATCGATATCAGAGGAAAGAACTGTAATTTGTAAGATTACTAGAGATGATCGTAAAGGAATAGCTCAAATACGTTAAGGGAAAAATCAAAATGGAAAAGGTAGAAAACCAAATGCAGATAGCAAGAAATAACAAGAAATAATTCTTAAGCCCATTAATAACAGGAGGAAGAGCAAGAGAAAGATTTGACCATTACTTTGTAGAGAGGAAAAGCTCCCGATCAATGAAAATAAGAATTAATGCCTTTTTTCACCAGTCTTCAATAAAATGTAAACTGTGAATAAGCGTTTACCACAATTAACACTAACAAAAAGAAATATTTCAGCATAGATTAGGGGAAAAACAAGTTAAAGAATACTTAGATAAGTTAGAGGTTTTTTAATTGGCTGGGGCTGACTTAATCCTGCTGTACTTGAGGAACTGGCTTTAGTAATCTCAGAACTATTAATGGTATCTCTGAATTCATGGACGGGCCGGGGTGATACCAGGAGACTGATGTATTGCTTATCTTTAAAGGTGGGAGAGGTGAGAGGAAAAGGAGGAGGAGAATTGCACAACAGTCAGCTTTCCCTCAAAATCCAGAAAAATGCTGGAGCAAATAATCACACACCTGGAAAATAAGAAGATGAGCAACAGCCAATAAAGATTTGTTAAGAACAAATCATGTCAAAGTACTCTAATTTCGTTTTAAAGACTAACAGGCCATGTGGATAGAAGAAAAATAGTAGATGTCAAATATATTGATTCAGTAGCGCATTTGACACTGATATTTTGCTTTCTATCCCTTGTAGCGTTTCCCTTTCTTTTATAATTTCTTTTAAAGATAATCTAGAGGAAAATGAAAACCCAATATTAACAAATTTAAGAGATCCTTTTAAGCTTAATGATCTTTCCCTCTCAAGCTGGGTGTCTCCCTGGGCTGGGCTGGGCTCTCTTCCTTTCCAGCGGCTGTTGGCCAGCGAGCACCGGGACAGGGAGGATGAGGAGGATGAATCCCCTAGGGGAATATCTGGAAATTCAGTTTGTCTCTACTGGAGAGACGATCGCTGAGGATTTAGGGTAGCTGGCTTGGTTGAAGATAAGGCGTACATCAGAAGAGGCTGCTGGCCCATGCTTTCCTGGCTCAGCTGAGGTCAGGGTGTTAAAAATGAGTTAATTTCTTCACAAGGCTGGTAACATAATATTAATCGATGGGGATAGTGCATTCAATTTAAAACGCTGCATAGGGAGCCACATTCATATCTTCTCTTTGTAATACACTGCAAGCAATTACTCAGATTTTGGCAATTTGAGTACTGGATTTTAAACATAGTTGGTTTGTAATATATGGCCCTTTTCTTTTTTAAAAGGGTCAGGTTTATTTGTCTCAGTTATGAAACACTATCCTGTTGCCAAAATGATGTAGACGATAGGATGATCCATTACCGAAGTATGCCATTAACTATACTTGCACCTTGTACTTCTTCAAATATTTACATTACAGCCTTTCTTATGTCTAATTTCTTTGTTGAATGTCCTGGAGTGGTGGTTTCAGTGCAACACATGATCGAGACGTTCGCTGTAACTCAGTGAGGCTGGTGGAGCTCGTGGGGGTTAACAGGCAGATCTCCACCGCACTCATTGGAAGGGGGCAGGGGAAAGAATTAACGCAAAATGCAAAATGCAGCAGAAGACTGCAACTTAGAGATCATTTTTATTTGCCTCTCTTGCTCCTTAAGCAGCCAAAGGTGTAATATTCTGAACAAAGCCTTCCAGTACCTAAAGGGGCCTACAGGAGAGATGGGAAAGGACTCTTGATCATGGAGTGTAGCAAAAGGATGAGGGGTAACGGTTTTAAACTGAAAGAGGGGAGATTTAGATTGGATATTTGGAAGAAATTCTTGGCTGTGAGGGGGGTGAGCCCCTGGCCCAGGGTGCCCAGAGAAGCTGTGGCTGCCCCATCCCTGGAGGGGTTCAAGGCCAGGTTGGACGGGGCTGGGAGCAGCCTGGGCTGGTGGGAGGTGTCCCTGCCCAGGGCAGGGGGGGGCACTGGGGGGGCTTTAAGGTCCCTTCCAACTCTAACCATTCTGTGATTCTATGTAAAGTGTTGCCTTTGTATTTGGGTATGGTGTAAGTGCAGTTGCACTTATGAAAACAAAGAAGTTGGACTGCTGGATTATGCCCCTCTACAATCTCCAGAAAGCTCTGAAAAGTCTCACTCCTGCTTCATGGCCTCTGCATGTCAACACTCATCGTGGACATTTCCTTCCTTAACAGCAAACTCATGGTCATGCTTAATTACAGCAATCACTTTTTATTCTGCTTTACAAAGATTTGATATAATAACATTTCTCTACAGTTAGCAGAGAGGTAGTTTCTGGGCAAAAAATGAATGTTATTTTACGGTGCAGAGAGATTCTTTGCTTTTATTCGGGATAGAATGAAAGCTACAAAACTGGATCTCCCTCTGCCTCTCTGAGAAGTTTCTTGGTGCTGATAGTTTTATTCTGTGGAGCATAAATGTTTGGTTTGTGATAAGGAACATCCACCCTTAAAACTGTCTTTTTCACTTTCCCTAAAGTTGTGTGACCGCTCCATTGAATGCTGCCAGCTTAGGTAAAGGTACGCAGCCATCTTTTTGTCTTTTTTTTTTCATTTTTAGGAGTCTGTAGTTCTTGACTGCTCTGACCCAAACCTATGTAATGGAGACCACTGGAAATATGGAATGGAAACTGAGCGGGACAATGGAGAATGGATGATCATCTTGTTTTTGAAATAAGCTTGATGTGATAGTATGGGAGAGCGATGATGGGCATGGGAGAAAAAATGAGAGGTGGCAGAGAGAGGTATGACCGATACACAGCTTATAAATCAAAGTATGGCCCTCTGGAGTTGTACAGAGTGACTAATGGGCATTGTACCAGATATAACGGGTGGCCTGAGACCTCTAACCTGCCTGGGCGGCTCAGCTCATAACAAGCAAGAGCGGGGTCAGTTTGTTGTCTTCTGTAGAGTTCAGGTATTACCCTCAGTCTGCTGCGCAGCCAACACACCTCGCGAATTTTACCCTTCGGCCCTTACGTGATGTCCACGAAGCTGCTGTCACGCCAGACCCAGCAACACATAATCACCTTTTATCATTTTATCTCCTTATATATTCCCACAGCATCACCCCCCACACCCCATCCGACTCCACGTGCCTATCTTCAGACCTCCTGGCCTGCAGCTCTGGAGCACACAGCTGCCTCATCGTTACATTTATCTGTAATGAAAAAGGTTTACAGTCGCAAAAAGCCCCAGACCCATATGGTTCCACATCTGATTTGTTTCAAGTCACTTAAGTCACAAGTTGAAAAACCCTCCCTTTCACATGTGCTTAGGAGCCGGGGTGTGGGTTTCTCCAGAACAAGTCTCCTGGCTGCCTTTGAAGGAAGCAGCTTCGCCTTTGATGTAGCCATAAGCGAAGAGGTGGCCTCATCCCACGGTCTGTTTCCTCCATAGGTACCTTAACCATTGGACATTATTTACAGTTCATATAGAAAACTAGAAGCAGAGCCTTACAATACATTGCTAATCCTGACCAGGCTGGATTTAGTATAATTTGAAGCATGGGGTAGATACAGGTATAGTGCTGTCAAGGAAAGTGAGTGCTTTGGCTGCCGTAGGCTCCAGTGTCAGGTGAGGGCAATAAGAGGCACTAACGACCTTGAGCAGCCTCAGCTGGGGGGACTCACCCCCACCCTCCGCCCAGGAGCCCATTTAAGCTCAACCCGGGACCCTGAGTGCTCCCCTGAGCTGTGTTGGAGTTGGATGCAGCCATGCCTCTGCTGGCCATGGGTCCCACTGATCCAGGCTTGGACCACGGACATTCTGCCTTGGAAGCAGCCCTGATGCTGTGATAGAGCTGCCTGGGAATTGTGGATGGTGCCTGACCTGGGTTGCCCTCCCTGGATCTGACCTGGACCTGTGGGCTGAGCCTGTGGCTTGTTCTCGGACCTGCTTTGTCACCGTGAGCTTGCTCTTGGTTGAACCTGGCTGTGACCCCGTGGCTCTGCTCAGCTCGCTCAGGTACCGAGGGCTTTGCTGGGTGTGTTACCAGGCTGGGCTCCTGCTGTCCGCTCCCCGTGAAGACTTTCAAACCTCAAATATGTTTGTTTTAAATTAAGTATGGTAAGATGACTCATGGCAGGGACTGAAGAACTCAGTAAAATGGGACTCTTTCCCAGGACTGGGAGTTTGTGGTGGTGGTGTCCAGGGCCGCTTTCTACCTGATGAATGAAATATCTGTGTTTGAGGGGGTAGATAGATTAGGTTTGCTAGTGCAGTGTGGGCTGTGACACGTAGCTTTTTTGGGTGTGGGAGGGCAATGGGCTGTTCAAGTGGGATGTGGGGGGTTTAGATGAGCCCACAGACTCCAGCTGACACAGGGCCACTGTGTGACCCTGGAGCTCCGGACTCCGGAGGGAATTATTAATTCCCTAGAACAAAAGGATTACAGTCACAAGTGATAACCTGGAAATACAGTGTCTATGCTCTTAACTGTTCATACCAATGTGGAAAATATTGCCTGGCCCACTGGCACCTGGATCAAGGCTGAAACCCAGGGATGTTGGTGTTACTTGGAAGTGAGGAGGAGTTAGAGATGTCTGCAAAGATATTTTCTAAGAGGGTTATAAGTGTTAGTCAGTCTGCATTCAGATCTAGGCCTGTACAGAGCAGGGGAAGGGGCAGGTGCCCGTTTTGAGCCATTCCCCCCTCTGAAAAGAGGGGAGCAAAGCACTCCATACAGAGCTGTCTGTACGGAGAGGGCTGGACCACCTCTCCCTGCATGCACGGGTGAGGAGGAGGAGATCTCTTGATGAGAAATGTGCTGGCGGGGTCAGTTTGTTGGATGTCCTCCCTGGGGTGGGAGCCAGCACCCTGGGGGGACAGGAGTGAGTGGTCCCACAGGACATGTCGACTTGTGCTGGAAATTACATGGTTTTATTCTGGTGTGTAACTAAAGTGATGAATCCAAGTAACAGAAGGTTTATCGCAAACTGGAAGTTGAAGTTAAGTTTCAATAGCAACTGCCGTCCACCACTTGGCTTTCATATTTCCAACCATTTCTGCTGCCTTAATGAGTAGGGGAGCCCCGCACTGTTGTCTCGTGGTTAGACAGGGCATTGCTCCCCTGTCTTCCCCTATCAAGTGCAAATCCAGTGTTTTATCTGGGGTTAACCACTGGCTTTAAGTAACAGGTTTCTGCATCCTAATGTTGGCACCGGGCTTTGTCAGAGGCAGGGGAAAAAAAACCCCTTTTTTCTGGTTATTAACTTGTCTATCTGAGGTTGAAGAGTGTGTTGCAGCTGAAATGCTGATAAAAGCACTAAATGCGGAGCTACTAATACAAAGCTAGAGCAGCAATTTAGCTTGCTATTGCGCAGTAAATAAGACTTACCTGCTATTCTTTGATCAACCTTTTTTCTTGTTATGAACTGCATGTGTTGACAAATCATGTCACCGAAAAGAAATTCAAGTCTTTGATGAAATAAGAGGAAACATGCACGTGCTAGAAGTTTAAATGTGCACTTAAATAGTCCTCTGTGGGATTTTGCGTAGCTGGAGCCTTACTCAAGGTGGATGAGAAAGGGCTGGGTTGGAGGTGGGGTGATTTGGGGCCAGCGTCCTGCTGCCGGCCAGGAGCAGCCGTGGTGCCCCCAGAGCTCCCCTGAGCCCCACACGGGCTCTGGGAAGTGTTTTAACCAGAACACCGGAGCTGTAGCCAGATGTGGCTCATTCTGCTTTGGGTTTGTGACAATAGCTGGTGGTTTCTGTAAATGGGTAGAAATGGATGTTTCTTTAGAGAGGAGGCGCCTTGAAGAGAGTGTCTGGTTACAGGTGAGGTTTGGATCCATGGCTTTAAGATAAGAACTGCGTGAAACTTTATTAGAATGCTAACAGTGGTGCTTGAAGGGTCCAGTGGAGTTTAGACATGAGTCTCAGTCAAATTCCAGGTTTCTGAACTGTTTCCCAGAATGTTAGAACCGAAACCGGTACGTTTCCATGTCTGCTTCTTGACAAACACGACAGGAGTGCCAAGTGAAATGAGATACCACAAACAAAGGGTAAAGTGTCCAGTTGGAAAGCGCAGATTTGGAGCTGAACTTCCCCAGAGTCTGGAGGCCTTTAGGCCCAAGCACTTCATTTGCTCCGTCGCCGAGTGTGAGGATGCCCCTTGCATCCTCCCTGCTCTGAATTCTTCCCAAGCGCAGGACGGAGTAAAGCTGGGACTCCTACTGAGGTCACTCTTTAGTTCTGATGTAACTAAATGCCTCTGCAGTCAAGGTCTCTGGAAGCTGGGCCTTTCCTAAACCCAGGTGTGTGGCTGAGACTGGCTTTGGTCAGGTATCAGAGGTCTCGGATTGCAGCACGCTGGGGTCCAGCTGGCTCCCTGCCCCATCTCCAGCAGTGGCCATCTCCACATGCCGCAGAGAAGGATGCAAGAGATGCAGCAGCAGGCACATGCACAGAACTCTGCTCCCCTTGATTATTTTTTTTCCCCCCAAAAGATGTTATTCTAACACTTAGGGACTGCTTAAATCTTGATCTTCGCCCAGGCTGTGGATATACTTATCCACATGGGACACTGGTCTCTCCCTGACTGCTGCTGATTTATGAGCATCCATGACCTCTTCTAGCAAATCTAACTGCATGACTTTTCTACTTTGCCTTAATGAATGCTAATTGACCATTAATTAACCAATATTACAGTTAAATTATCTTTTATATAGTAATATAGTCAAATTAATAAGAATTAAGTGCAGGGGAACGACACAGAAATCTTTACGATATCTTTCCACTGGCTCCAGCACACAGTGCCCCTGAAAAATGCAGCGTAGGTGTGATGACAAAACCAAAGCTTCTGTGCACAAGGTGGGTCTGTTTTGCCCAAAATGTCCCCTCTCCTGTTGTCACGATCTGGGCCAAACAGCAGGTGGAAAAGGGAGAGAATGTTCCCAGAAAGGCAGGGGCCATGGCCAAATAAGACACTTGGAATACGTGCCAGAATGGATATTGCCGTGGTTCCAGGTAAAATGCCAGGTGTGAAATGTTACGGGTGGGGAACCTGAGTGTGTCACTTCACGGGGAGGCTGAGGCACTTACAAAAAGCCTGTTAGGATGGCTTCAGTGTCCAAGTAACTTCTAAAAAGCTTTCTAAACAGTTAATATAAATTAAATATTTTTTAGTAAGTACAAACTATACAGTCAACATGAGTATTTCTTTCTCTTGCCTGTAAATAACTGAAATACAGAAGACTAATGAAATAATTTTAAAATTTGAAGGAGGATGCTCAAAGCTAAATGCCCCATTTTGTAATACATAAGAACACGGTCAGGACAAACCTGCCAGCCTCCCTTAGAGGCTGTTGCTGGAGCACGCACCTTTGTCAGATTCTAATACATCAGAGATCAGAAATTCTCCTGGTCGTGTACATGTGAATATATTGCTGAGGATGAGAATTAAATTCGTTGCTTTCACTGGGGGTTGAATGTTGGCAGCTGTAATTTAGAGGTTCCCCTGGTTTTTAGGTGCATTATGGTATGTATTTTGTTCTTTGAGGCACCTTCACCAGCCTCAAGCAGCTCTGCCTGGCGATCTGAGTCCTCATCCCCTTCTGCGGAACATTTCCCATGGGAACGGGAGCGGGGCAGCAGCTGAAAACTGACCTCATCCAGCACATTTTAACCACGGCTGCTGTGTTTGAGTATATTCATTTCTCCAGCCCCGCTGCCTGGCACATGCAGAAGCCCACGCCGGACAGTCGGGCAGACTCCGCCATTAATAGGTAAAGACTTAAAATTCATCTTAATCTCTCTCACACGTATGGCTCAATAAATACATTTGATGGCAGCTTTGATAAAGCTGCTACAGCTCCAGAGGGCTCATGAAATCAGTCTGCTCAGTCAATTTTTAACCTGCAGAAGCACCCAGCGAAAGGCGTAGATCCATTTGTTGAGAAAACAGCTGAATCGGAGAAATGAGATGTCTCGGCAGGAACAAATATTGTTTGACAAGGTCGGGGGTAGCAAAATACTCTTCATGGTATTTTTCTGCCTGAGGCACCTCCCTTTTGCTGCCAACACAATATACAGGACAGACGATGGTAATAGCGCTGAGATGGGATTATTGACAGCTTTCCCCACTTCTTTATTCCTTGCCTCTCCTCGCAGCCACCAGCACAGCGCGGGGAGAAAAACCACACCACGTGAAGTTCCTTTGCTGCTGCCTTGCTAAATTAACCTACACAGGGATGGTGATCGCCCTGGAGGAGAAAGGGGATTAGCCCTTCAAAATCCTTTTGATCTCCAGATCTACAGGAGTCTTGAGGCAGCTCCAGAGAAATTTTTCACTTGTGGTAAGTGGAGAAGGTGTCCGTGGGCTCTTTCCAAGGGCCTGGGAAGAGAAAGGAAAGCAAAGCTCCCACGGCCCCTTAGGGGGAATCTTGGGGGTTGGTGAAGCTGGAGAGGCTGCGGACCAGCCCTTCGGGGGTGGAGGTGCAACGGGGGGAGCGATGCTGCCGCCCGACGCTGCTCCTTCCTCCTGCGCCGCGGGGCCGTGGAGCTGCAGCTGCCCACAGAAACACGCTCCCGAACCCAAAGGGAGGCTCTTGGCTACAGACAAGCTTTGCTGCACCACCGGGGCAGGGGCAGGTCTTTCTCCTCCCCTCTCCTTCAGATTCACGCATTCGTTTTGTCTACATCCGCTGGGTCTTGCAGGGGAGTCGCTGTGAGTCCGAGGAATGGGAGGTCGGGGCTATGCAGGAGCTGAGCACCTTTCTGCTGCAGAGGTGGCGTGGGAAGCCCGGGATGGGTTTCTTCTGAAGCCTTTTTGGACCATTTGGGCGATGCGAGGGAGACTTGATGTAGCCTGACTTCAGGAGAAAGCCAAGAGACGAGGCCAAGAGTGGTAAAATGGTCTGCGGTCTCTCCAAACCCGGCCTAATTTGAACCTGAAAGCGAGCTCTAAAGCTCTGCTGCTTCCTTTTGAAACTCTGACCTTCTCCCTGTGAAAGGGAAGTTCAACCAGTCGCCAGCTTGAAGACTCTCAGATCCCCATCGCTGTAAAGAAGAAATTCTGCCTTCCCACCGCATCAGCGTGCCCCGCTCTGCGGGGGAGCATCAGTGGCTGCGGACGAGGGTCTGGGAGGAGTTTTTCAGCTTCCTGTCGTTATCTCAGGCCTTCATCTCTAAAATGCAAAGGCTTTTGTGGAGTTTGTATTCTATTAGAGTAACACTGAATGCCCTCGTTCTTCAGGTATTTATAGCAACTTCCGCAGCTCCCATAATAACTCTTAGTGGCTCAGCACCTCGCAACGCGATGTCTTGCTATCCCCATTTCACGGATGTGGAAATAGGGCACACAGAAATTAAGTGATTTCTGCAGGATTTCCTACAAGCCACTACGATGCCTTGACTCTAACACCACCTTCGTGTAAGTTTAGAGCTCAGGTAGTGTGTTGTGCACTGCTGCCATTCGCTTTGCTTAAGCTTATATATTATTAAGAGACGTAAACATTGATTGAATAATAGTGGCCTGATTTTCAGCAGTTCTGAGGATCCTCAGAGTCGATGCAGACATCCTCTGAAATTTTGGCTGGATTTTAGGTGCTTAAATGATGGTGTTGTGCCGACTGGCAGAGCAGGGATCAATGGGAGGTGGAGGCCTTGATGAATCTCCTATACCTGGTCTCCGTCAGCAGCTGAGCTGTGGAAGAGCCAGGGAGGCAGTGGGGTGCAGGGCACCCATGGGAGCATGTGATGGAGCAGCGTGACTCTTCCCAACAGCCTGGTGAGGCTGCAGGCTCTCCCAGCTACTGAACACAGTGCTCTCCTTCTGTGCCTCAGTTTCCCCATCCACAAATCACGCGTGGTAATAGTTAACTACCACACCAAAGTGACATCAAGCTGGGTTATTTTCCAGTAAAATTATTTCTTGCACCCAGGACTTGATGCGCACGTGACCATTACCCTGCTGCTGCTGGATATGATGCTGATGAAAAGCCGAGGGATGGAAAACCCGAGGCTGTGTAATGAAAATGGCTCCTCCTGGGTGCAAATGGTCCCAGGCCCCACGGAGAGTAGTATCATCAGAATCACTAAGTCTTATTTTCAAAATTAACCCTTTTCATCCTAGATTGCTGTTACTTGCTCTAATGTATGACCCTCTTGCTGACGTCCCCCATAAACACCAGTTTGAGTTTGAGGCCCTTGACGATGTGATGTGCTATTTGCTGTAGGGGCTGGGCTATTCGGATGCTTGGTCAGCACGATGTTGCTGGGCAAGGAAATATGGTGGTGCCGCGTTATGCTGCGATGTGTGGATTAAGTTCTTTGTTATTATTCCCCAGTGACAGAACAGCTTCGGTGTATGCAAGCGGTAGAGGATGAGTTGGGCAAGGGAGTGGTGTTGACACAGGAATCCTTCCCTGAGCTGATGGATGTACCGCTGCTGTGGGGTGGTTTCATACATCCAGAGATATTGCCCTTCCTTTGTGTGCAGCAGGCTATGGCTAACCTTGGGCATCGCCAAAGCTCCTGCTTTTTTGTGCCATCAGGAGCGACGTGTGCTAACACGACCAGTTCTGGGTCAGTAGTGTGTTTGGCCCTGGTCCCCATCCTCCCTGACCGACATCCAGAGCTGATCCTTCAGCTTTGCTGAGGAGAGCTTCCTTGTCATGAACCATCCTGCACTTCAGATTGGGTTGAAAACTCTAGGAAAATGGCTTCTCCCTGTAAAACTAAAGCAATGGCAATATGGAGATGACATTTCATAAGGTTTTCATTAATCTTGGTCTATTAATTCCAGCCATGCTCTCTGGTACTGCTCGGTACTGAACACACGTGCAACAAACTGTTCCTGCCCCCCAAAAGCCGGCTGTGTAGGGCTGTGCCTGCTCTGGAGACGTTTGCTTCAGCACGTGGACATCAAAGGTCGGCAAAGCCTTCGGTGCCGATGTGTTACACAGATGTAATCTTGGAAAATTGGTAGGTACGGATGCAGGACGTTTTAAGAAGGATTACATTTAGTGCAGTACAATAGTCCTTTATAACCAGGGCCTTACTGTGCTGCGGTTCATGCTGGTAATTAGTTGGATTAAGTTGTACCAATATAAACAAAGTAATAATGAGACAGTTACAGTAAATGGAATAAGCAGGGCTCCTCCTGTGCCAGCTGTGGAGGCACCGTCGGGCGTTTCGGATGTGTTGTGCAAAAAGCCCTGGGTGTTGATGGTACCGGGGAGGACATCCTCACCCGTATGCTGCTGGTAGTGGACATCCAGCCGCTGTGGTGGCCTTGGCCACTCAACGGAGCGGGATGGGGAGCCCTGCTGATGCCTCGGCAGGCAAATGGTACCAAACCCCAAATAGGCCATGGCAAGGGCTTTTAAAGTGTGAGAGACCGAGGGCTCAGAGGAAAAGGTGAAGCAGCAAGGCTAGAAGTAGAAAATAAGATCAGATTACAGCTTTGCTGGGTTTTAATTGCATTGTTTAATTCCAGTTTCTAATGCTCCAAGACTAGACATCAAATAGAGTGTTAAAATTACTTGAAACCAAGCTACAAGTCTCAACATCAGAATGCTTATTACACTTATCTGTGACCTTCTCAACATTAAAACCACCATATTATTATTATTTTACGTCTTCAGATTATTATTAGGCTTCTGAACTCTGCTGCGGCTTGATTTATAGAAACTGCTTAGTCACTGGCAGCGGTGCAGTGCTGGGAGGGGGAGATGAGATGCTCGCTGGTGTTTCAGCAGAGCCTCCTGCCAAGAAGCAGCCGCTGCCCTTGACAGATCATTGAAAGCTGGTCCGCGTTTCCCTCTCACGCCTGAACTTCGGGAGGTGCTGAGAGCCAGCCCAACCTCCTTCCCCACGGAAAGCTGGGGGTGAAAACATCCACGGCTCAATGCATCCGCTCCAATCGGTCGGGGCAGATTGATTTTGTGTTTTGCGTGGAAAGCCATCTTCTGGGTTTGCTGTGAACTCTGCTGGGAGCGCTGCCCTAGACTTTTGGGGGGGTTTTGCCGCGGGGAGGTTGGGGTTGAGGCTGCAGCAGCAGTGGGCGATGCGGGCAGGAGCCCCCGGCGCAGCCACCGTGAGGAGGAGGCAGGAGGGGGCTTGGCGTGATCCCGGCACTGCAGCACTGATGGGCACTTTCAAAATTAAATACAGGGGGGAGGGTGACTGCTGCTTAATCACGTTAATAATCGGGATGGTTTCTGTGACCCCGCTCGGCGGAGCAAACGCTCTGAGCAGAAGCTGCAGGACGGGCCCTTACAAGAAGGGTGTCTTCTCCTGGGTTGTACATGCACCAGGGCAGAGTAAATGCTAATAATTTACAACTGTCTGAACAAACCAATTACAAACCCGTTTCTTTTGGTTATTTGCTGAGTAATGACTGCGTTAAGCTCTTTGTAAAGCACACATGAAATCACAAAGCTATACCCTGTGCAACAGTGATGCCTTGTCCACCATTTCTTTGGTCAAACACCATCATTCCCGGTGCTGCTGCTCCAGCGTTTGTGCTCCAGACAGCCCCGCATTCGGTCCGGAGCCCTTTGAAGCCTGCGACATAAAAAGCTTAAAGACAAAAAAAAAAGGGGGGGAGAAGAAAAAAGGTATTGAACGCTTCCATCCCGGTTTCTTTTGTGGATAGGTTTAAGAATCAGCTAATGAAGTGTGCCTGTTTGCAATGTGCTGGTATCCTGGAGATTTAAGTGGGATAGTTCAAAGAACACACATCAGTTAAGTAGCTTAGTCTTTAATTTTATTCACACTGGAGTATGCCATTGTCAGGTATTTTCAGGGAGCTAACAGAGGAAAAACAATGGCTCCATTTGGCAGAGTCCAGTAGATTAAAAGTATCGAAGGTATAAAGTCCTAAACTGCTGAAAATAGTTGAAAATATAGGATTAGTTCTTCTCTCCTAATTCAATGCCTTTATTCTTTCTGATATTATTTTTTTATTACTTTTGCTCCTATGACTTGTCATGGTGACTTGGTGTGAAAGGTCTGTAATAATGTTTCACTGATGTGAACTTACCAAATACCCACTGTTCATCCTCTGGTCCCACACAGTTACAAATGTTTAGAATATAGCCAGAAATGGGCTGGCATTGCTGGGATAGAGTAAAATAAGTGATGGGAAAAGCATTAAAAAGCATGTACTGAGGAATTATACACCCAGAAATCCATGTTTTACATATCTGATGGAAATCAGAAATAGCATGTGATGATCCACTGATGTAGGGAGCTATTTTATGGCATAGCTGGTGCCACAGCAGCGTGCTTCTACCCTTCTCCTCTCCAAATAATTGCTCTTGCTCACAATGCTGAGTCAGTATTTTCAGGGACTTGGCTGCTTGCTTACCCTGAGACCAATTCTGACACTTCTTGGTGGTTAAAATAGCAGGGTTTGAAATAGCAGGGCCGTGAGCATGCTGCAGTAGCAGATCTGAGGAGGTGGGATGAGGCTCTGGAGATGGGAACCCACCACCGGGTTTAGCTCAGATTTTGGTGTCAGAGGAGGCTGGAGGAGGGAGGTGCCACCTCCGTTAAAGCCTCTCTGCCCAGATTGGAGTTTGCCAGCTCGCTCTGATGCCGGAGACTTGACTTGGTCTCCTTTCTTAGCAGGGACATCTGAGGACCATATGCTAAGTAGAGACGTTAAGGCTTGGCATGATAAACTCGTTGATATAGGGCATTTGGGGGCATGAAGTCAATAAACTTGTGTTTTATTGAGCATAGCGTTGGCTGTGTCCCTTCTGAAGCAACCGGGACCATAAATGCAGCAAAACCAGAATGTATTAAAAAAAAAAAAAAAGAATGCTGGCTTGACAACATCTCCCAGTCCCGTCCCAGTCTGTATCCAGTTCTCAGCTATTGTCTGCCTTCAGTCCAATAGTAGAGTCATATTTATTTACTTGGCTCCGCTGTGTTAATGAAAAAGCCACTTAACAAAACAAATAGAAGGAAGGACATTTGCAACCAATTATGGTATTGCTGATCAGTCAAATTGCGCTGGAAATTACATGTTGAAGTTCAGCCCAGGCAGCTGATCAATTACCTGGTAGCTTGGCAAGGGTGCGTGCTATCGACTTAATAAATCAATGTAATTTCGGTCGCTATGCCAGAATTTCTATGTGTATTCAATACGACATCAATATTATATAAAGATGGTTAAAACTAATTGGCCAAACGCCGTGCTCTCTTATCTGCCGTGCAACCCCCACGGTGCTCCGGCAGGCAGGGTGGAATTTGGCTAGCTCTTCTTTAAATGTGCCCCTGGGAATCATTTTTTTTTTTTTTAAAGAAAAAAAAAGTGTTTTTAAAGCCTTTCTTTTTTGCAACCACAAGGGAAGTTAGCACTCCAGCATATAATTCAGGGTTGACCAAGCTGCCAGCGAGGCTTTCTGCTTCTCGGGGAAGACTTGCTGTGCACCGGCTCCTGGAGAGGCTTGTGGAAAACAGGGGCTTTCTCTTGGGTGGCAGATGCCCATCTTGGCTGGTTTAGGCACAGCTTCCTCTTCTTAATTAGCTCTGACATTTTAGTGATCGTACAATGGGTTTGGTGTAGAAGTGGAGGCTCAAAGCACTGGTTTTGTTTTTTTTTTTCTGAAAACAAAGTTTGCTTTAAGTACAGGGAAAATGGGACGGTTCTAACTCTCTGGAAGCTTTATGATGGGGTGCAGAAATACAGGAGCTTCTGGAATTGGTGGTGGTCACTCACTCCTGCACCCAATACCATCAGTCTCGGTGCTCTGTGCTCTCAGATTTCACTCTTGTCCAATTAGTCTGGTCTCTCTTTGCCCTCCTGCTCCGTGCTGGTTACACCGGTTCACCAGTGGCTCCCAGTTCCGCTGTACCTCTCCTCCAGGGAATGAGCTCTTATCAGCACGTCTATATTTTGGGATCATGTACAGGGAATTGAGCCATGGTTGTGCTAGCTACTTTGCAAAAGGAAGGAAAAAAAAAA
>VXBO01002652.1:1017-15689 GCA_013400135.1 Rhinoptilus africanus | reverse complement strand
AAAAAAGAAAAAAAAAAACCCTGCCCTGAAGGTCTTGGATTCTGCAGGCACTAATAACCTGGTGGATGGGGATACAGTGTACCAAAAAAGAAATAATATAAAAGGCAAAGAGCCTTCTTTGGTAGTGTAATTTGGTTTGGTTAACGCTTAGCTGAGAGCAGAGGTAGGGAGGAAGGAAAATCCTAGTTCATCACTTGCCCAGCCATCGCCAAGGCTGCCTTTGGTAGGGTTTTCTTTTTTTGGCAGAAGTGAGCCGTAAGGATAGTTTTGAAGGAGGAGAAAGGAGTGGCTGTTGAGATTTTTATCGGGAAGGTTTTCCCAGGCTTGAAAGAAAGCTGGGGAGAAAGCGAGTCTGCGCTGAGGGAAGAGACCGACAGAGGGGTTAGGGAGGCTGGGGGCAGAGGTTAGGGGCCGGCCGTATGGTAGGTAGGTTATTGGTTCAGCGAGGTAAGAGGAGATGGGGAGAGGTAACAGGAATAAAGAGGAGAAGGCAAGAAGCTTGTAAATTATGTAAACGAAGAACCAGTATGATCGTGGAGTGAATTGATGTGGTCTTGAGGGCAGCTGTTAAAACTGAAGATTGCAATAACTGATGTAAGAGGAGGGAGGTTTGGAGGATAATTTATTTTATTTTTTTTTTTTTAAAGGGGTTTAGAGATGTTAAAAAAGAAAAAGAGCAACCTTGAGACGTGATTCCAAAGAAATCCATCCAGTCAGTGCATATGGTGGATAAGACTGGGATGAAGTGAGTGGGAGGAGGGGGGTATCACCTGCGTGAGAAGGAAAAGGGAAAAAGAGGGAGGACCGGAGCAAAGAGCCTTCACCTGGTGTACCAGAGGGGTGGAAAGCAGTGGTCTCAGCTGCTGCAGCCTTTTTGAGTTATCTGAGTATTTTTCCAATTTATTTTTTGATTACCAGAGCTTTATTTTTATATCATTACTGATTCTGGTAACTTACCCAGCGTCACAAGATGTAGGTGACTGCGGGTAGTATCCTGGCTATTCAGCCAGTCTAATCCATCATCTGACACCAACTTCATGCAAACAAGGTTTCTTTTGCTATTTCCAACAGCAGAAAAACACTATGAGAAAATTTTGTTTTATAGTGTTTTATCCTTTCTAACTCTGGCCATCTCTCAACTAAAAAACGGCAGTGGTCTGTGGAAAAAAGAATAATAATTAAAAAATAGATACTTACTTGTATTTTTCCAAACCACCAGATCAGTTTACCCATTCCTGAGAAAAGACGCAATCAAATAATGTTTTCCTTATTGCCAGAGTGCAGAATAATGCCTAGATGACTCTTTCAAAGAAGGTACTTTCCTATTTGTCCCATCCAATGCAGCAGATAATCAGCTGTTTCTTTCTCCCACCCCAAATATTTACATCTAGTAAAGTTTAGTAGATTTGTTTTCCTTCTTTTTTGCTTGGTTAGGAAAAAAAAATCTTTTTACGTTGATTTTTTTGTTTGTTTGTTTGTTCATGCTGGAGTACAAAGACAGAATGTGGAACAGCTGAATACGGGTGGGGGGTTTGTATCTGTGCGTACAACCAGTCAGACTTGGAGAGCATCATATCCCAGTAGGGTATGATGGAAAGAAGGAGTGAAATCCTGGATGCAGAGACATCAGTAGCAATACTTACTTTAGTTTCAATTTCCTTTGTTAGATGTAAACAGTTGAGTAATTCATCCTCTTTGAAGACTTGGACAGTGGGATCGAGTGCACCCTCAGCCAGTCTGTGGCTGACACACCTCGGAGNATGGTTTTAAACTAAAAGAGGGAAGATTTAGACTATGTAGAAGGAAGAAATTCTTGGCTGTGAGGGGGGTGAGCCCCTGGCCCAGGGTGCCCAGAGAAGCTGTGGCTGCCCCATCCCTGGAGGGGTTCAAGGCCAGGTTGGACGGGCTCATGGCAGGAGGCTTGGACTAGGTGGCCTTTAAAGGTCCCTTCCAACCCAAACTATTCTATGATTCCTCCAAAATAAGTAATTTTGTAATCCTCTTCAGATTGGAAGCCATCTGCCTCTATTTTAACTCTCAACCACACCAGCAACTATTGCATTTCCATCTGTGGTCAACCCTTCATGGCAACTTTGGCTCCCAGTTCGCTTGTGTTTCCTTGAGGATGTCCCAAACTGCGGATGGGGCGGGACAATGAGGAGCAACGCTGCTAGTGTCACTGCCGGAGAGGATCTCCGGGAAGTGACACCCCGGATCACCTCTGGGCTCATGTGGACCTGCTGGGGTGGGAGTGGGTCTGCGCACTCCAGGCACCTCCTCCTGGCAGCTCTCTCCAAGGCAGCTGTGTGGCCAGGAGCTTTGTGAAAGTCTCTGTGTACGTACACCGATGTGCTGTGACGGCGTTATTTCCGCTCAGCAGATGGCTGGAGGTGGAGTGATGATGGTGAAGGTGAAGTGATGCAGCCTCAGGCTCTGGTACCCACCAGCTCCTGACGCGATAAGCCAACCCTCAGATCTGTGTGAAGACTCTGCTGAGAAATACATTCCCAAACAACGCGGCTGGTCTTTAGTTTGGACTCGGAGATGACACTCATGGATGAGCATCTCCAGCAGCCCTCGATTCCCAGATTCCTCGCCCGGCTCTCCCAGTGATGGTAACATATTTGCATAAGAAGCAACGGGGTGAGTAATACCTGCCTCTGCAGACATCAAATGCTGCAAGTATTTTGCGGTAAACCTGGTGCTGCTCTGGGCAGGGAGGATGCACTTTAC
Organism: Rhinoptilus africanus; assembly: GCA_013400135.1. Taxonomy (NCBI): domain Eukaryota; kingdom Metazoa; phylum Chordata; class Aves; order Charadriiformes; family Glareolidae; genus Rhinoptilus; species Rhinoptilus africanus. The sequence continues at coordinate 12,956 of VXBO01002652.1, read as the reverse complement.
TCCGAAAGCGCGGGATGAAAGCCTTTGTGGCAAGGGCTGCGCTTTGAAAGCGACCGAGCCCAATCGTCTGCTCAGGCAACTGTTTTATTATCAGAATAACTGATCTCCCAAAGCACTTAACGCCTGCACCAAACGGAGCCCGCGCGCGCTGCAGCCTCGCAGCCTCTTGCTAGTGCTGCCCAGTAGCTGAATCTCACCCCATCAATATATCGCTGTTAATTGCAATAAAATAGTGGATTTAAGGGATTTGCCTGTTTACGTTGTTTGTTCAGGTGGGCTCGGGGTGGCACACGGTAAAATAACCTCCATCGGATGCCTAGCCTGTGTCTGCGTGACCCGAAATGGCTGTATTTGCCCAATTCCTAAGCTGCAGGCGTGCAGCGGCACAGCCCTGTGGTTGTCATTGCAGAACCGAGTCTAAGAATAAACTAGATTTGCACCTTTGTAGATAAGATCCTTACTTCAGAGCCAGGCGGTGGCTGTAGCTGACGGACAGACGGCGATCCTGGGTGCTGGCTTATTCCTGACTTTGGCCTGGGCCACGTATAGCACTGGAGCAAAATTTTGTGTGCTCCTGCTTTCTTACGTGGCGATAAGGATGCTGGTGCCTGGACTAAAAGTGTTATTAAGGAGCCACATTATGATTGCAATTATTATTTCCCAGGCTGAGCAGTGTGCAGGAGCTGGCAGTGCTGCTGCTGAGCCTCCTGGAGGAGCGTGTGCATTTGCAGAAGGGAGGAAGAAACCGTACAGGAGGATTTTCTCATATGGAAGCTGAGGAAAGAGATTATCTCTGAAACAGCCAACAGTTTTTATTTACTGTGAAAATTTGAATCTCGCTCTCAATTTCCCATCAAGATAAAATGCAGGCATTTGGTTAAAATGGTAACTTAATGCTCCAGAGGTTTAATTACCACCACTTTATAATCAGAATCAACACGGAGTGCAGTCTGCAGCTCCCGACTTCAACAAGAAATGCAGATCCCCACAAAGCCGTCAATAAAAGGCAGATGTATCGCCTGCACTCCGATTTTGCGGTCCTTCCCAGAGCTGAACTTGCAAATCTGCTATTGCTAATAGTTTGCTTCCAAACCTCAGGTTCTTCCTTAGCTATTATCAAACTATTATCAAAGCTCCTTATTACTATACTTCAAGTTCCTCTGTGTATGATTTCTTTACAGGTGTGTGTGGCAGTGAATTAAGGGAGTTTACAGTGCTGGGAACTACCAAATATTTTTATGTGTCAACAGAAAGCAGTGCTCTGCGCCGGTCTCAGTATTGGTGATCACTGAAACTTCAAGGGCCTTGGTTGGAAAAAACGTCCAGAAGGCAGGTATGTTCTCTGGCCTGCGGCTGATGTGATCTCTGGCACGAGCCTCCGCTCCGTAGGACGAATGATCCATGCTCCTCTGCTGGAGCTCCTGCTGCTTTTCTTCAAAGCTTTCAGGACTTCCAGCTCAGGCGTAGGGCCAGCCTGGGTCTTACTGGGTGCAGTTTTCCCTCTGCAAGTTAAGATTTCTCTGGTCCATTTTTTCCCCGTGCATTTTCCGAACGAGGTCGTCTGGCTGTGCCAGCTGTTGTCAATCCCTATAAAAATCACGCATACTCTGTATTTTTACTCATTATTTTCCAAGTTGGTTTTTTTTTTTTGGTGAGCAAAACCTTTATCTGTGTTACAGCCAGCGTCCTGCCTGGCACTAAGTTAGCTATATCCAAGCAAATCCGGCCAGCACAGGTATTTCTAGCCATGGAATCTGCAATCCTCTGCCCCGGGGGGTCGAGCATCACGGGATGCTCCCGAGCTGTTCCTTTGCTACAGTTTCTGCTTTCTCTAAGCGAGGTTTAATTTTTTTCTCATCATCACCAGCCCCCTATAAAAAGCAGCACGTTCTGTATCCTGCCCCAACTGACCCATGGAAATCAGAGATACCCTATTAACAATCCTTGTGCAAACAAAGCCTTGGTCTGGTTAGTGCCAGCACTTTCCATCCAGTGGGAGTATTTGTTTTTCCATGCTCTTAATCTTATAAATTGAATCGAGCCTGATAAAAGTGACTTCCTGAATATTGCATAACGGTTTGTGTCTGTCAGAATGGAAGACAAACAAACCCGACCTTGAACTCGGAAAGTTTCCTCCCAGCAGGTAGGAGCTTCCAAAAAGCCTGTGCTGATCTGGGAAATGCCGGAGGGGGCTCCTGGTCTCCTCACTGCCCTGGGACAACAGTGAGCTTTCCTTGGCAGCTAGTCTCTCCCCCGTCAAAAAAACCCCAAAAGCTTTGGAAAATGCTTTGGATCCTCCTCTGGGGACAGCAGAATCCCCAGAAAGAGCTGCAGCAGGAAGACAGCAGCATGTTCTTGCTCCAAAAAGGAGGGAGAGGAGAAATCCTGTCCATATCTGGCATAGTTTAGCCTCCAGGGATTAATTAAAGGCTTTTTCAGTTTTTCTTTCAAACCTCACAACATTCGTCTCCGCCTCACTGAATAGGGAAAAGGGAGAGGCATTTTCCCTGGTCAATCACCAGCCTGTTTCAATTTTCGGTTTTACATTGCAGTAATATTTTTTTCCTAAGGGAATACCACAGGAAAGGCAAACTTTGGCTTCTCCCTGCTGGAGCATTACGTCATTAATAGAGCTGGAAATCTGAGTGACGGGCAAAAAGAATATTCCCTCAACTCAGCAATCCCCCCCCGCCTCTCCTTGGTGCTTCTGTCCCCTCTCCCCTGCCCACGGCGTAGGCAGGTGGAGGTGTCAGCAGAGCCAGCGGGGGGGTGGGGGACCGGGAGCCTGTGCCTGGTGATGCTGCAGGAGTGGGAAGGTGTCCTGCATTAGGGTGCCCTGAAAACTTGGGCTTGGAGCAACCTGGTTTAGTGGGAGGTGTCCCTGCCCAGGGCAGGGGGTTGAAACTGGATGATCTTTAAGATCACTTCTCACCCGAACTATTCTAGGATCCCCTGCGCTGCTGGGACCGGAGCCCTGGAGGCTAATGGAGCTCTGGGGCAGAAAAATCCTTTCTTCTGCAACTCCGGCTTGCGGTGATGGATGCAGTGGGGGGAAGGAGCCACCCAGCTCTCTGGAGGGTCTCTGGCTGTGGTATGTGATGTTTTCCTGCACTGCCCTTTCTGGGAGAAAAACACCTCCGACACGTAGGAACTTTCACGCAGGTTTCCCAGTGCCAGAAAAGCAGGTCACTTTGGGGACTCTGGTTTTGGGGCAGCATCCCGAAGAAGCACCACGGCTCCTGGCTGAGCCTGCCCCAAGCGTGCGTGTGGTGCCCTGTCCCTCGGGCTCCGCAGACCCTCCGGCTGCAGCCCTTGTTTTCTGACCCCATTACCTATTCCAGTTGGGATTTTAGCTGCTTAGACTTGATTATTTTAAACCCCCCCTCTATCTGATTATCAGCAGCCCAGACAGGCCACATCTGAAGCTTCCTGGGGGGATCTCCAGCAGCATCGCAGAAGGATAATTCATCTCTTATTTACACTCCTGGAAGGGTCAGCAGAGCGGAGGGTGTTATGGGGAAGGTGGCCCCCTCTGCACCCCCTGGGCTGCAGCCTCATGAAATGGAGAGTCTTTTCCACCTTGCTGTGCAAATACCTTGCTGCTTTGAGTGTGCAGGGAGATGTAGGTGCCCCCTGCTCCCAGGAGGTATCAGTGATGGATACCACGGCACACACTAACCCGCGGTGAATTTACCTTTGCCCTTTGGAAAGAAGCCTTTTTTCAAGGGGCAGAGCAGCCCGGTGACGGCTGAGAGCGACACACCGGCATGGCAGCGTGCGGCAGATCGGTACCAAAGCCCCACAACCCTCCGCAACCTTCCCAGAGCTGCCTTGCTCTTGCTTTTTGGTTTTTTCTATTGTTATCCTAAAGCTGTCCTCCTCCCCCCAGCCCTAGCAGGATGAAGAAGCCTCCAGCTGGCCTAGGAGGCTTATCAGCTCTGTCTGGCTGGGTGTTACAGTCTATTTGCATAAGTACCTGTCCCCGTCATATGCTGCTTGCCTTTGTGACTCACTCTATTTGTTTATTTTTCCTCCTGGCAGCCAGGCCTGCGGCGTGCAGCTCCCCGAGGTATGCCAGGGCAGATGCCACCACCCCCGGGCACCACCTCCCTGGCTCACCCGCTCCTTCTGCCCTGCGGGACCAGCTTGGAAATTAAATGTGTAAGTCGCCGGGTCCTGTTTTCTCCTGGCTGTCAAGATAAAATTAAACTGAAACACCCCCTCCCCTCCTTTTTCACACCTCGGCAGCTGTCCCTGGCTGGGGGACAGCAAGGACGGCCGTCCCAGCTTGCGTGGCGGGGAAGGGTGAGGGTGGCTGTGCGATGGGTAACACGCTGCCCCCTCCCCTGCTCTTAGCTGGGCATGGGTTGAGGTCCTCAAAGCTCTGGCTGAACTCGGGTCTCAGCCCCAGGGGCAGAGGCAGGGTAGCCTCCTGCCAGACCTGCCACAGCTCCGCTCCAAGGGCCGGTCGTGACCGTGGAGTCACCTCCTCGGGTCGGAGCGAAGCAGTCTTGTTTCTGCTCATTAGCTCTGAAAGGTTTTTCCGTCCATAATAAGAAAGTCATTAATGTTAAACTTCCACTGCCAGGTACGATTGATTTGAAGATTATAACCGCTATAAAGGGGGGGGGGTATGCGTTGCATATACAATGTGTTGAAGTCCTGGCATGCAGGAATCGCTGCTTCGGTGGTTGTCTGTCATCCGTGGAGCTCACCAGAAAACGGCTCAGATGGATGTGGGGCAGCTCCCTACTAAAGAGTGGCCCATTTTCAAAGGGCAAAGGTAAATTCAGACAAATAGCTGGTACGTCCTCTGCCGGGGGGCTGTGATCCTGTCCTAGGAGTTGACGGGCTTAATGATTTAACAAGTCTTCATGCTCTCGTTACTGTGATATTTTACGAATATGGTGCACAGCCTCGAGGTCCTCCGTGCTCACTGGAGGGCAACGCTCAGTGTGGGATCCCCTCTGCAAGGAGCTACCACCACCGAGGTATTTCTTCTGAGTGTGGCCCAGAGACCTGTCCTGCTGGTGTGTTATTTCCCCTCCATGGCTGGTGAGCCAGTGAATCAGCTGTCCGTCCGTCCGTCCGTCCAGCCACTTCTTGAATGTAAAAGTTAGTTGAGATTAGTAAAAGTTATTTGTGAAGGCAGATTCAATGGGTGCTCTTGGAGGCATTTGAGGGTGACAAACCCGCTCAGGCTGCCACAGTTAATCAGAAAAGTGTCTGATTTGTGACTAAAATTCAGATGCTCTCATTTTCCCACCCTGGCACTGATGAGTGCATGCCTATGAACTGTAGGCTGGCCATTCCGGCTTTACAGACACGATGAAATAAATGTTACGGTTGCAGCTTTCTTGAATTCACAGGCAGGCTTTGCTCCTAACTACGCAGCCTAAAAATTATTTGAAAATTAGAAATCCAATAAAATGTGGATTATCTGGCTGTGTCAAACCCAGAATAACTGGAACTGAATTAGCAGGATTACTCCAGAGGTGTTTAGTGCTCCTTGTCTGCTCCTCCCGTGTCGTGATGAGCGTCGCACCTCCATCAACGGTGCGTCGGCAGGGAGAGCGCCGTGGTTCGGGTGGTCGGTCCTGGTCACGCTGGAGCAGCGTTTTCCAGCCTTGGCAATGCCAGCAAAGGGACCTGTGCTGCAAAAAGCGCGTGGGATGGCACCCAGGACACCTACGTGGCATGCAGCTTGCTCAGCGAGGAGATGAAAAGACTAGACCTCAACTTTCAGAGGAGCAGAAAGTGGATACAAAATCTTATTTATTGTCCCTTCCTCATAGCCCTTTGTACCTCATGCTAATAAAGAGTGTTGCCCACGCAAAACTTAATCCAGGCTCTGAAGAATTCGATAGGAACTCGCAGGTGCTCCATCCACTGAAAATCACACATTTATGTGACTAAACGTGGCTTTTGGAGCCAGCTTTCAGGCACCCTTTGCAAAAGCTGGTATTTGAGCGTGTTGTATGGGCTCCTGGCTACAACTGGACCCAATGAATTACCTTGAAATAAATACCGTGTGAAGTACCTCAAGAAATCCCTCACTTTCCATCTTTATCTCTCTTCCTCAAGTGTTTTAGCAGCTGATTTGTCCTTCTGGCTACCCTTAGGTCCTTCTGAACTGCTGTCGCCAGCCCTAGGTCCCGCGTGTCTCCCTCTCCGCTGGCTGCGTCCAGGAGAAGTTTGCGGCTTGGGAACATCGCTCAGGCCATGGAGTGTCCGTGTCAGCCCCCCTACGGCTAAAACCAACCCCGTAAGCAAACCCTCATCACTTTATTTATGACTTTTGGATGAGATAATGGTTTCCCACTTTGAAAAGAAAGGTCTCTACTTCAACGTTTATTTTCTATAAATGCCTTGGCATTTATATTGCAACAGGAGACTATTCAGTGACATTATCTGATAAATATCGTGTTATACAGCTGCAATTTACAATGCATATATTTTTAACAGTGCTTCTAAGTTAAATTAAATGCTTCTAAACTATGGTACTTATGGAAAACAAACGTCTGCTCTAGCAATTTTGTTTCTCAGGGTACACTATTTTTTTAAAACCAGATACCATCTTTATCCTGTCAGGCAGTAAATTATGCACTTGCACTTTCATAAACTCTCCCCTTGGGAACTTAGTCAATGAAATGGAAATGTCTTTTTCACACCCTCCAACTCCAGAGAAATACAGGGAAATAGCCAACTCGGTTATAAACTGAATGTCTAGAGGGACTCCGTATAAAGTGTGGATTAATGCAGTCTTGATGCATGTATTGTTTAGCATATGTACCGCTCACTCAAATGGCGCATTGAATTGTGACTCAGATCTTTAGTGTCTTTTTTAAAAATATTTTTATTGGGATAGTAACTGCGTGTTCTACGATGTGGTGGGATCTGCAGGTAGGAAGACACTCGCTGGCACCTTGGCGTTAACGTCCTCCTGTGGCGGGGCAGCTGCAGGAGGAGGAAAAGTCTGTTGGCCTCCTCAGGGGTGTAAAACACAACTGCTTTTCCACCAAGGTGGATCCTTCCCCAGGTTGTGGGGTGGGAATGGGCAGGATGAGGGTTTGCCATGGCATGTCCTGCTTTTGGGATAGTCCTCCACGAAGGAGAGAAGAGTTACTCAGGCAGTTGGACCGGATGATCCTTGTAGGTCCCTTCCAACTGAACCGTTCTAAATCTACTTCTACTTTCCATCGCCCATCACTCGTAACTATGGAGTTGGCCCAGAGCAGCCAAAAGTCTTCACGCTGAAACTCCAAGCAGCACGAGGAGCCGTGTTATGCCATCGCTGCATCTAACACGGAAAGCTTGAAATGCCAACAGAAAAGGAGCAAAGGAATGAAAGTGGGGCAGAGGAATCTGCTGGGATGCCCAAGGATCGGTCCAAAGCAGGAGGAGGTTCAGCAGGTCGACTGTCAGCTGATGCTGATGGTTCTTATTTCCCCAAATTTACCGTCAAGGGCCCTTTGGAACCTCCAGTTCTTCCAGTCTGAGGACTGGATGGAAGGTGTGCTGTACGAGATGTGCTTTGTGATACAAGTGAGCTTACAGAAATCAAGAACAAAAAAAAAAAGGACTCTTGAAATTTGGCAGGAAAAAAATCAGTGCACAAAACCCCCAAGAACGTGAGCATTTTTGCACAAAAACACTTACGGATGCATTCCTTAAAGGTAATCCCTTCGGACAGAGAGAGGCTGCCATTTCTTTGAAAGATATTACAGCAGCTGTTGCTGGAACATGGAGAACCTCTGAGCTATCCATCAAGGGATGGACATTTGTAATGCTCTATCTGCTTTTTCTGTTTGTTTGTTTACAGTTTATTTTGATACCAAATTTCTAGCTACTGAAGGTAATTGAGACTGCAAACAAAATCTCTCCATCCACTGATCTGCCAAATCAAATTTTCTTCTCCTGTAAGTATAGTTTTTTTCCTTAGCTTCAGAGAGGAAAAGAATTATGCGGAATGAATGAGGAGGAAAAGGGATTAGTTTATATAATGACCACAGCAGCCATCTCTCCCTGGATCTTTCTGTAGTAGTTCATTCTCGAAGATGGGAACGATTATGATTGTAATTTAGAACAGAGCTTGTTCTTTTTCCTTCTACTGCATCTGCTTACTACTTTTCAAATTAACACGTGTTTTAATAAAAAGTAAATATCCTGATCATAGCTGGGATATTGGATGGCCCTACTGGGGATACGGATGCAGCAAGATTCTCATCATCTTTGTGTTCCCCTCCTGGAATGGCCGTGTACTGCTCTGGTCCGTGATAGAAATTACAGTAGCCAGGAGGCTATTTTGGTGACTTCTGGCTACTGGAGGCCTTAGAAGAGGGTATCTAAGGCAGTAAATTAGCAGCCACATGTCTCCTGCGCTGTTTTCAAGTTGCGTGGTGCCTTCTGAGGATCTCCATGAGGTCTTTGTCATCAGAGCATCTCCCTGCCCTGTGGTGGTCCTCCAGTGCCCAGCTTCGGGCCGGGTGGGCACCACTGGAGGAATGGGCATGCCGCAGTCTGGGAGCTGAGCCTTCCTCCCAGTTTCTCACTAGCTAACATTACAGAATAGATTGTTTCTAGGGGTCTTCAAAGTGACATGGGATAGCACAAGAGGAAATGGCTTCAAGTTGCGCCAGGGAAGGTTTAGGATGGATATTAGGAAAAAACAGGCTGCCCCAGGAAGCGGTGGAATCACCATCCCTGGAGGTATGGGTAGATGTGGTACCGAGGGACATGGTTTGGTGTGGTTTTGGCAGAGTTAGGTTGATGGTTGGACTCCATGATCTTAAAGGTCCCTTACAACCTAGGCAACTCTATGACATTGACTTCTTATTGTATTTGGGGACCACTCACACTCCCTTGGATCTGCTGGCCATGAGTCTGGTGCAAACGTACTACAGCAATCACATTTGATGCCAACACGGCCACTGGGTTTTCCTCTTCCTCTCCCATGAGATCCGTCTGCACCGAGATCTTCACTGGTCTCAAGTCCTGTTGAGAAGCTTTATTAAACCGAGTGTTGGGAGATGGAACTATTTTGTGTGCTTGTTCTGAAGTTGCTTTAATGCTTTGGTAATCATAGCTCTAGGGTGAGCCGATTCAACCCTAAAATGAACGTATTCACCTTTAAAATCAACCTATTCACACCTCTAGTGGTGCCAGCGCCGTGTTCCCCCAAAGCCCTGAGGCACGGGCAGTGGCAGGAGGAGCCCCCCAGGTGGCACTTTGGGAGACTCATGGTCGATGATGGGCTTTAACTCTGCAGAAGCTCATAAAGACTCCGGCCTTCACTTAAAACCATCTGCTAATTCTACTTACCTGCTCATCATCAAAAGGTTGCCCATATTTTTCTTGTAGGCATGCAAAAATAAGCACCGGTGAATGAAGATGAAAGGCAAACGTTGCTGGTTTCTTCCCTGGAGATCGTATTTCTTACTTGTTGCATAACTGCTTATTTTAGCATCAATCAGCCGAGCCTTTGTTGTGTAGACAATTCTGTCCTTTTAGAGGATTTGTGCAGTATTATTTCTTCCAAAATGCTTTTTTTTTTGTTGTTTTTATTATTAGATTTATTCCTTCTCTTAGCAAATGCCAGCTGACAACACCTTGTCAGAGCTCTTCATAAATGTTACATAAATGTCATACTATGTAACCCGAGTCGCGTATGTATCATATACATGACCTTTCTCCAGATCCACCCGTCAAGTGTTAGCTCTGTATATTTTATATGTACGTGTTACATATACTTGTATGCAAGTTTTGTATAAGGATGCATATACGGTAGCCAAAAATCTGTTAAGTGCGCGGTCGCTACTGCCCAGGAAAGCACTCAAAATGCAGAAACATCCGACTTCTTGTTCCCAGTGCAACTTTTGTGGAAGCAAGACCAAGTTTTTAATTGCATGATTGGACTGTATTTTTCTTCCGCGTCTCTAACGCGTGAGACAGTCAGCCAGGAGCTCGGCAAGGCTGGCATGTTCCTATTGTCCCACACGCCATCCTCGGCCTTGGCTCAGCACATTATTCACGCGTCTGACCCCTTTCGGATCTCGCAGTGGTAGAAAATGCAGCTCCAATATTCCTGTGCCTGGTTTTCAAAGCGGAATGAGGCGCTCCCCTCTTCTGGGTAGCACAAAAAAAAAAAAAAAAAAGCATTGAGGTTGTGCTTAGGGATGCCGCGGACCTGATGTGCGCCAGAGAACTGATGTGAGTACCTGGATTTGGGCATGTTGTGACCTCCTTTAAGGGTATGGTCCAGAAATGCCGGAGAAATGGCCGTAAAGGCTGTAGTGCTGTACAGGACCAACGTGGGGACATTGGCAGGTTCCTCCGAAGACAGAATTATTAATTTCCTCATGACTTCTTCTGCGGTGCTTTCCACTCCGCTGCATCAGTGCTTCAGCACCTTCATTAATCCTCCCCAAACACCCGTTATGAAGATGGGCCAGGGTGACACATGGACGGATTAAGGTCAGTTTTGACTAATTCCGGGTACTCCATCTGAGGAGCGTAATGCCTGCTTTTTCAGAGCATTTAACATGATGCAGCACTTCACACATGCAAGCGCAGCACCCACGGCTTCCAGCTGTACGAAGATGGATGTCAGCAATTCGGGCTAGAGGTTTCAAGCTACACACCCGCAGCGTGGGCAATTCGACCCTCAGCACCCAAAAGTTTGGTTTAATGACTTCGTTAGCACTGGGAAGAAAGCCAAGGGCAAGGAGAGAATCCTTCTCTTTGGGAGAGTTTTATCCTCTCGCCGCTGTCGGACCGCGCCTGTGTCCTGCAGCCCTCGCATCGCTCCCTGGGCAGCTTTCGGTTCTGCAGATAAGACGAGAATCTGGCCAAAGTTTGTTTCTTTTTTTGACTTGCGGAGCAGGTCCGTGGCATGCAGGCGTCATATGGAAAACTGATTGTGGTGACGGAATGAAGAACCACATTAGAATGCGCGTGCAGGAGAAAGTCTCCATAAATTGGTACAGAATGCCTTATTTTGGTCGTTTCTGATGCTCTGACCAGGTAATAATCTTCAAAATATCCCGTAACGCAGCCTGCGCACAGGGATGGGGAGGGATCCGTAGGGGAAGTCCTGGCAGCAAATGCCACTGGGTGCTGGAGCAATGGGGCAAGTGTCCACTGAGGTGCCTGGGGCTGGCGGGGGCCGTGCTCACGCGTCCCACTGCTCCTGTACAACCAGGAGAGGCTTTTTTAACTGGGGGGTGAAGTCTCCCATTCTCCGGGGGTGCTGCTGAGTGGGGTTTGAGCACTGGGGCAGCCGCTGCCCCAAGAGCAGCATCTTGAGGGACTTCAGCAGGCAGACTCGGGCACGGTTTTGCTGTGTGTTGTGAGCTGCTCCTCTTCAAAGCCCAAAAACGTGACTAATTTGGGTGGGTTTATCTAAAAGGCTGCCTCATGCCAAATTTCAGGACCCTGTTTCCAGAGTTACGGTCCTCAAAAAAAAAAATCAGCAACCCTAAGAACGACCACGGCAATGCTCCTCTCCTCCTCTGCTTTCATCCTTGGAAGAGCCAAAGGACTTGGAGCATTCAGAAAACGTCCAAGGCAGAAAGTTGCAGCCTAATTCATTCAAGTTTGGCAAATTGTAAGTAGCCAGAAGGGGGATGTGCAGCGGGGAGCATCTGCCTTAGCCGTGGTGATGCCACTTGTGGTCCCAACAGCGTTTAATGACCAGTAACTCCGTTTCGGAGCTGACCAGTTTAATGAATTTAAGAGAGGATGGCAGATTGCGATTAAAAGACCGTTCTTTAACCTGTATTTTCATTTTCTGCAGCGATGGTTTAAAACAGCGCAAGGCAACTTCTGCCATTTCTTTGACTGCAGGGCCTCCGAGAGTTTGGAAAGACGTGCCTCGTACAGACCGCTCCATCCAAATATTATTATTTTAAGAAAGTGGGTTTGTTTTCTTTTTTTTTTTT